>PVLD010007808.1:0-88564 GCA_004027595.1 Dinomys branickii
CTTTCCCACGTCTCGCCCCGGCAGCCTGGTCCGCCCTACCACATCTCCCCCGGCATCTCAGAGAAATACGCCCAGTTTAAACTTCCCAGCCGAGGTTCCGGCATTCACGCTCACCAAGTCTGTCTCGAGCTGGTGGTGTTTATTAAGGAGGTTCGCTCCCTTGCTGCTCACCCGGTCGCCATCTTCCCCGGATCCTACACTGCATTTCTAATGCATTCATAAAAACAAATGCCAGAAAAAGACAGAGTCGACTCACTGAGATTGAAAATACACCATTTAAAAAGTTACGAACAAGTAGAAGACTGATGTGGACTGTCCTAAAAAAGTCTCTAAATAAAAAAATATATATACATAAAAGAAACAGGTTAAGGAAAGGCACTATACTGAAGAAATTGAAAAATATTCTCAAACTTGTGGTAATGAAAAGCCAGATTAAAACAATAGGAACCAATTTCTACCCCAGCATGCTGAAAAAAACTAAAACTACAATATTAGTGAGAATATAGGAAAATGGGCAAGAATTTATAGGTGGGGATGTAAATTAATAATATCTTTCTCAAAACAACACAGCATTAACTACCACAATTTAAAATGCCCTCATACTTGGTGCTTTATTTCTACACAAAGTAATAGATACTAAAATATTAGCAAACCCGGTATCAAAAAATGCACTTTTAAAAATTCTGAATAAGCATTCAACAATAAAAATTGGAAGTAAATTTCTCCTTAACAAGTGTGTGGGAGACTGCCGAGAGACCTGCGGTCGGCATCCATCTTGAAATGTATCAGCCATCTTAAGAGTTTTGAGTTTAGTTTCAGTTTCTATCCTGAGTTAAGTGTCTATTTTCTCTGAGCTAAGTTTCTGTTTCCCGTAAATCATATGATGTAACCACATGGTATCGCCTGATGCCTGGACCTCCCTCGCGTGATGCCTGGACCTCCCTCCGTTGCCTAGTTACCCACTGACGTCAGTCCCCACTCCCGCACTGTATATAAGCCCGAGCTTTCCGCTCACTAAACGAGACTTGATCAGACTCCTGTCTCGTCTCCGTTTCTTGTGTCCCTTGTCTCTTTCTCATCCCTGCTCCCCCTCTAGGGTCTCCGTTGACCACCCGCGGGTCAAGACACAAGTGAATATCTACATTCTGATCCACTCACTTATAAACATCAATCATAAGAAACAGTCCTGATATATTCCCTCAACAGAAATAAGTATCATTGTAAAACATATATGCTATGTATTTTTATTTTTTATACAAATGCTAACATCTATGTGAATATCCTAATGTGAGAATGTCTCCAATCTGCATTCATCAGCTAAAACTGTAAATCACAATGAATTTATTTTTAGACACGTGATTTTACATGTGCATGCGTGTGTAAACCCCAAATCAGGGTTTCAAGTGAACAAGAAAGCATGAGGGAAGATCACACTCTTAGGAAGAATGCATCTCCCTTCACACAATAAGTGACAGAAAAAGCTAATCTATCCCATGTCAGTACAGACCAATTATAAAGCCATCCTACAAAACAAATAAACCAAGACAGGGTAAAGCAGAACACAGTCAGTCTGAACACAGGGCCCCCGTTCTGCAGATCAACGTGACTTAGGAACTGAAGGCTGGGTGGCCATCACATGCTGTTTACAGGCCAGATTAAAAACTTAAAATGTGAGGGCGAGAGTCTTTCAAAAGTGATGTACCTATGTAAATTCACCCCAAAATGATTATGCCTTTGCATTGGTTGCTCTTCTTTAAAATATCCATTTGATTCACTGGGCAATAAAATACTGAACGTAGAGAAATCTAAAATGCAGCAGAATGCATCATTTAATAAGGAAATAAGAGTTCAATTCCTGCTTCATTTCAAAAATATCTACTTTAGGAGGGAGATGATTCTGAAACACTGGATTATCAGAGGAAAATAGTGCATTAAAAAGTTTAGTAGCCAAAATAGGTTTCATAAAATAGGATGAAATGATGTGCAGTTTTCTTTGTTAATTGTTTAGCTTCAACGAGGCTTTTGAACTTTTGTACAAAGTTCATTTGGTATAAAAAACAGGTTAAGTATATCCTGTTAGACCAAAATGGGGGGCATTATGATGGTTAAACTTGGTTGTCAGCTTGTTTGGATTGATAAACCCCTAGTAAATTAACAAAACGACTGGAGGACATTCATGTTATATTTTGACGAAGAACTTGTCTACATTTTGTTCACATCCTATGACACTGAGAGACAAGGAATTTAAAGGTGGTGAGTTAAACTGGGGATATAGCTCAGTGGCACAGCACCTGCCTGGCAAGTGCGAGGACCTGAGTTCAATTCCTGGTACCAAAAATAAATAAATAAATAAACAGACAAATAAAATACTAGATGTATGTCATAAGTTATTGATCTGGTGGAAGAAATGTTGAGGTACCAGAGCATTTAGCCTGTGGCATGAATTGCTAGATACCTTTAGCAAGATTTACAGTGAGAATTGGGAGCAAAGGGCAAAATGGAAAGATTTTTTAAATTTTGAAATTTGGCCAAAGAAGTATGGGTAAAATTTTGGCCACAGGGGATGTGGTTGCTGAAGAAATCAGTAATACTAAAAGAAAGCCACCTATTCTGCACCAAAATAATGAGAGATGTCTTAAGGACAGGTCAGGAATCAGCAAAACCCCAACTGTCATAGGTTCAGGATCAAGGGTATACAAGTGTCAGTGTTTCATTTAAGAAGTGAGCCATGAGGCTCCCTGTTCAACTAGGGCCACCTGGGGATTTATTTCACCATCTTCAGCCATCCAGATAATAAGAGGCCACTGCAGTCATGGTCCAAGTGGGCCCAGCTACTGCCTGAGCTAGCAGCAAATCTTGGCCCCCTCCACATGTAGCTTATTTCAGAGACATGTGGAGTGCTACAGTTACGGAGTCATGCGTACTTGCGTGTGATGTCAGCCTCAGCCAGCAGAGCCCCAGCAGAGAGGCCACCCAAGCTCTCCGGAGTCTGTGTCATGGATGCCACCATGTGTCCCAGACACCTGGAACGGAGCTATAGAATTTAATGTTTGTCCTCCTGGACTTCACTCTTGCTCCGTTCCAGTCTCTGCTTTCTATGTTCCTGTCCCTCTCCTTTGGGATGGGAATGTTTACTCTGTGTTCTTCTATCTTTAAGGTATGTCACTTAATTTATTTTTATAGGGGCTCATAGCTAAGAGTTTCCTTGAGCCTCTAAGGAAGCTTATGACTTGGACTTTCGAACAGCACTGTAACTGTTGAGACTCGGGAAGGAACTAGTGCATTTTGCTTATATGCAGGAGAGATAGAATATGTTAGCTAGAATTATGCTTCTTTGGAGACTAAGTATGGTTTAAAGAGATGTGCTCAGATATCAAGTTGATAAACGATGGACACGAGATAGTTTTAATCTTAATGTTCTACTTGATTTGTTTGAAAAATGCCTAGGAAATTAGTAAAGCACACTTCTGAGTATACCTTTAAGGATGTTTCCAGAGACAATTCACATACAAGACAGAAAATCGAAGGGGAAGACTCTCTCCTGAACAGGCACCATTCTTTGGAGGGTGTGGGATGGTGTCAAAGGGAAAAAGAAAACCCACTAGCACAGTCTCACAGTCTCTCTACCCCTCCCTCTCTCTCCCTGTCTATCTCTCTCCCTCCCTCCCTCTCTCTCTCCCTCTCTCTCTCCCACTCCCTCTCCTTCTGTCTCCCTCTGTCTCTCCCTCTCTCTCCCTCTCTCTCTCTCCTTCATAAGGTTAGCAGCTTTGTTCCCTCTTGTCCTTCTTGCATAGTGTTTCTGCCTCGGATCCGGCTAACCATGAACTAAACCCCTTGAAACTGTGAGCCAAATAAATCTTTCTTCCTTTAAATTGTTTATGTCAAATATTTCACCCAGAAAATCTGTCAAAGCTAACCCATATAATCAGAGTAATGATTCTTCACTGTGACTTTCTGAAGTTTCAAACAGCTTAAAGCATGTCAGGGAATTGTAAACAAATGAGCGAACCTGCAGTGTTCAGTCTTGAAAAAAATACCAAATTACATGTCTTGACTGAAAAACAACTAGAAACAGATGACTTTGAGAGTCATATCAAATATGTAGCTAAGAACAAAGCTGCCTCAGTCACAAAGGGCAGATGACTGAACGCTGAAAGAATCTACAGTCTCATTCCAGTTAGAACTGTCAACTTGAGTTCTACACTATGATCAAGGAAAAAGATCTTAATACATTTGATTTAACCTTAGCATAACAAAAATTACCTTTTGCTCAGATTTAGACATGGAACAGATTGTGGAGATAAAATAGTTATCAACAATGTTTGCATTCCCATTTTACAGATGAAGCAATTTGATTTAAAGAATAAATTACAGGTACAAAGAAAGCCTGATCTCCCTTGAGATCACCAGTTTTTTCAGCCTACTGTGTTATGGATTCTTTACCCAAACTCATTCTGCACAACTTGCGTGCCCGGGCTGCACTGTTTCAGTTCATGAGACAATGGGTGGAGTTTGCTAGTAATGGGAAGGCGCGTGAAAACACACCTGCAGCGCAGTCAAGTTGAATTAACTGCAGCTACCAGAATTTCCCTTTTTGAGCTCTCCTTTGTGGTACTCTCAAGTCTGTGAACATAGAACTTACAAAATTCACTCGGAACATTATTTTGGAATTTCATTTAAAAGAAATCTATGAATGCTTAAGAAGAGATTATTTATCATCAAGGCTCTCGTTGACTTTCCTTTGATCTGGGAGCACGATGCAGTATTTCCTCCTGTCCCTCGCAACTTTCTGTCTTTGGCTCTGGGGAATAATCTGCTTGCCTGTATACTTTGTGTTGTCCTATGAGAGTGGCTTGTTTTTGTTCATAAGAGGATATACACATGAATGTCTGGAGCAGGCCTGTTTTTCATTTCTCTTTTCCAAGTTCTTACATGTCTCTTTAGAAAATATTTTCCGGATAATCCCACATTGTTTACATAACATTCTGAAAAAATTCAAAGGTAGAAAACATCCTATTTCATATCAGATCAATAAGAATACATCTAGCTTTGGGCTATAAAAAAGTACATTGGATCACCTCTTAAATACTTTCTTGTAATAGCTCTCTTACCTTTTACTACCTCATCTGACTGCATTACAGAAGTGACTTTCATCTGTGGCTTTGATTAAAAGCCAAGGGCAGGCAGAAACAGTAGTATAAGGCACGAGAGGTTGAAGCTGCTGAAATCTTGAGCACATTTACCGTGTCCTGAAGTAGATCAGCGCAGCACGGACAAAGCTTGGGCCAGCTCAGCCCACCTGCACTTCCGAACCGGGCCTGTCGTTTGCTTGCTCGGAGTGGTGCTTACTTCTGCTTTCATACTGCAAACTCCACCAGAAACATCTGTCTGGGATAACGTCGGGATCATACCTGACCACGGGGAAATGTTGTACAAAGGGCTCACTGAAAGGGGACCTGGTCTTTGTGTTCTTCAAACCACTGAAAGGTAAAGAAACAGACTAAGAAAAAATAATGAAGAATCCTATCTTTACACACTATCACTACATACATATATATAATTTTATTTATTTATTTGTTTGTTTGTTTGCTTATTTATTTATTTTTCTCCCAAAATCCTAAGATATGAGTAGCTTAAACATGGCTTGCTGTATTTCACAGAGAGGCTGTGCAAAGCACATGGGTGGTGAAACAAATGGTACTAAAATCCTAGTCTCTAACTCCCCATTTCCTATTCTCCTATCTGTTTTCTTTTATACTTTTTGCTTCCCATGTATCTGCTCCTCTGTGTGTGTGTGTGTGTGTGTGTGTGTGTGTGTGTGTGTGTTCCATTAATGAAATAGCTTACTTTGAGTCTTATGACCCAGTACAGACCATTTAGGGTTAAAGAATCAGCTTTACAAAAAAACTTTTTTGAGAGTGTCATGTCTTATTCTCACATAACAGCCTAAATTGAAGTGTACTCGTTTATTATCCTTCGAATTTTTACAATTTTTCTTTGTTATTAGGACACATTTGCAGTATTAATGATTACACTCACCACAGGGAGTTGGTCCATGTGCACAGCACATCTTACCCCTCTCTGGAGCCGCTTTCCCTCCCCTCTCTTCCTCCTCTCCATTTCTTAGTACCCCTGACTTGTGCAGATACCTCCCACAAGAACTTCCACAATACAGTCTCCCCTGAAACATGACCAGTACTTCCCCAAATGAATTCCAATGCTAGATTCAAACTTGGAAAGATTGTCTTCCAACAAAGATGCTATTTTAACGAATACAAAAGGAAAGTGTTTTCATTCCTTCCTGTAGTCAGAGATGGGAAGCACTGAGTTGGGGTGAGCTGACAGGGTCACTTCTCACTGAAACAGAATACAACACATACAGGCCTAAAAATCAGAGATTTACATTCAATTGACTTTATTCTCTTCTTTGATTTCATATCTATTGACCTTTGTAAGAAACTCAAAAAAAAAAGCAACTTGAATATTAAGACATTTTTAGACCTGTACAAATAGTCCCCATGTTGCTTTAAAAGCTACTAAATTTTAAAGATTAAGTCTTTTGGATTTTTTAAATGATACGGGTGAACAGTTGTATCTCGAGTAAACTCTCATCTGTGTTTTAACAGCATTTAATATTTTAATTCCTTTAAAGCCTAAGTTTGCTGATCCTAATCAAGTGTTACTGAGCCATGCATGGTAGCCGCCACACTGACATGGCCTTCAGAGACAGAAACTGCAGGTTTTCAAATAATACCTTATAATCTATGTTCTCATCACATTTAGTTTATTCTAATGCTTTTGGTATGAATAAAAAGCTCTCCCAGGCCTTTCTTCCTTCCCATTCCTAGTTTCCTTCTATTCTTTGTACATTCTTACTGGCGTATTTTAGGTGCCATTAGTGAAGGCTCCAGCAAAATTAACTATAAATGCTACCTTGATGAAAATCTTTTTTTAAAAAAGAGTAGCATTTCCTATGTTACCCAGAACTTAAAGAAATCTGCTTCAGGAACACATTCCAGGTTTCTGGCCTCTCTTCTCCCAGTTGCATTCACAATCTCAGGGGGAAATATTCATCTTTAATGAGACGGTAGAGAAGCAGTTCTGTGTAATCAAAAAGGAATTCATCTGTAAAGCTGGAACTTGTTTGACAGAAAGAGAAAATTTAACAAAGTAGGTTTGACCTGTAAAGAAGCATTCAGTTCTTCAGAACTATTCTCCAAAAACGCTCATCCTGCGTTCATTGTAGCACTCACATGCTCAAACATGCCCTGAGCACAGAAGCTGAGAACACTAATTTAATTTACAGCTGTAGAGTTTAGCGAAGTTTCACACTTTCCCCTGGAAATGTCATCCTGGGAACCATGAGGACCAGATTCATGTTCCTGCGCTGCTCTAAATCTGTCATGATGGGCCAGTCATTCCACTGGGCTGGCTCAGTTTCCTTACCGAGAAATGGGAAGTGGGGGTGGCAGGCATTCTAAAATTCATAAATTGTAATGGACAGCCAGTTGTCTTTGCTTCTGCTAACGAGTCTGCCCAGAGTGGAAAAGCAGTGTTTTGTAGGAAAGCAGTCTGCCCATGAAAAGAACATAGAGCTTTAGGCCAATTTTAAAGCAAAAGAAACATATTTAATGCTTCATGTTTCATTTTGATTTTGTTCTACATTGCCTGACTCACTTATTCAGTGAGCCCTCTTCTGGGTAATCGCTTGAGCATTCAAAACTGAATAACATGCAGTTTCTATTCTTAACAGTGTCAATGTCCACTATAAGAAAAATAGAAGTAAAATCAATTCATGACAACAATGTAAGTGTTATAACTAAGGTAAAGCCAGCAATAAAAAGAAATCTTTTCATATCTAGAGATGTCACAGAAGGATTTATGAGAAAGGTCACAGTCTTCAGTGATTAAAAGTGTAGCTTCTAAAGCTAGGCTGCCTGGATTCAAATCATAGCTCCATCATTTACAAACTGGGTCATCTTGAACTAGTATCTTGAGCCATTGAACTACTCAGCTCTGTGGCTCAGTTTCCTCATCTTTAAAATGGGAGCAAGCAATAATACTACCTATCTCGCAGAAGAGTTGTAAGGGATAAACCAATTAAAATATGTACGAGTGCCTTGCTCACAGTAAGCACTATACAAGATGCTATTGCCATTATTTTGAAATGCTGATTAAATGTTGGCTAGGAGGAAAAACAGAAGGGGCGTTTTGAGGATAGAGGGCACTCTATATAAACCAGATTTGTAATGTAAGGTCATGAGAATGGCATGTTCAGGAGATTTTACAGAATTTAATGTGACTGGAATATTAAGTAACTGTGGAGAAAAGGGAAAGATGGCGCTGGAGGGAGGAACAGGCCATTTCATAAAAGCTCTACACAGCATTGCTTAGACACTAAAAATCATTTAAAATTTTAAGAAGCAGAAATGGTTGAGTTTCTATGAGGGGTTCTACAGGTCCAAGCTCCGAAAATATTGGCTGTGAGATACGGGGACTTTTTAAATCTACGTTTCAAGTTGGAGATAGGCAGCAATTTCAAAACCCTTTATTGTTACACCTATGATTAGACTGGTGGATTTAATTTTTCAAGTAGTAAAACCATAATGTTTAACTTTATGTTTCAGTATTATTTGTGTTACCCCAAGGCTCTCTTTTAAAACTCAGAAAATTATGGACAATAGCCATGCCTTACTGACAGTTAGTGGATCAGTGAAATATCACCAAATTTCTTTCTATGGTACATTAAGCTACAGAAATAGATACTTCAACATACTATCAAATTGTGAAAATTGACGTAGTAAGAATTTTAACAACAAAAATCATAAATAATGATACACAGGTAGACTCTTTAAGGAACTGGTGCTTTATAAATAGAACTGTGAAATTGATTCTCTCTTTGCCAGTTAGCACCCTATAAATACTTCAAATTTACAATATGTCTAAAAAACATTCAACTTTATATTACTTTTTATTTTAAAGAGAATGAAAAACAATAAAGAATTATACAGACTTTCAAAACAAAAGGATAGGAAATTAATAATGGTTGTTATATTGCATATTGTTATCTTGAAAATAGTTGCTCAGATTACCAGGTACAGACATGTAAAAGTGATCAAACAATATAATCACTAACTGCTCCTTTCAATAAACTAATAGAAATTAGCAGTACCATTATCTTAGCTATCTTGTGTGCATTATATATATATTTATATATGTTCAAATATTATATAGTTTCCCTTCCTTCTTTTCTCTTTCCCCATCTCAGTTTTCCTTTCCTTTTGGCATTTTCTTTCCCTTTCACAATATCTATTGTACCTTTTAGTGTTCTTACACTAGGGAGATAATATGATGTTTACACATACAAGTCTGATTTATTGCAATTATGAGTATGGTCTCTACTTGCACCCATTTACCTATAAAAACTTTGAGTTTATCTTTCTTTATAGTTGAGTAATACTCCATTATATAAAAATACATCCTTTTTATCTATTCCTCAGTTGATGGGCATTTGGGTTCTTTCCAAGATTTAGCTATGACAAATTATGTTTTATGAACATGGATACACATACATCACTGTGGTATGATGCTTTCAGTTCTTCTGGGAAAATAAGAAGGGGAATAGCTAGGTCAAATGCAATTTCTAATCCCAATATTTAGTTGAATATTTTTGAATCTCTGTTCATTGAGGAGATTGGCCTGTAATTCTCTTTTTTAGTTGGGGCTTTCTCTGATTTTGGTATCAGGATACTTGTCTCCAGGAATGGGAGGGAGAGTTACTTCCCTTTAAATTTCATTAAAGATTTTGAGGAATATTGCATTAAATCTTTTCTAAACTTCTTATAGAATTCCGCTGTGACTCCATCAGGACCTGAGTTTTTCTTTGTTGCTAAGTTTTCATTACATTTTCAGTTTCATTAAGTGATACTAGGTTATTCAGAAATTTTGTATCTTGTTGATTCAGATTCGTAATTACCATGTTTCTAGGAATCTACCCGTTTCTTCTGTCTCCACCCTACAGGAGGGAAGACTTTGCAGTGAGCATCGACGGACTTCTGAGTCTCTGCAGGGTCTGTAGTCCTTTCGCTCTTCTCATTCCTTATTGCATGAATCTGAGGTTTTTTCTTTCCCTTTTTGATAAGATTGGCTAGGGGTTTATCAATTTTATTTATTCTTTCAAAGAACAAACTCTTCAGTTCACTCATCTTTATATTGTTTTCTTAACCTCCATTGCATTCATTTTTTTCCCTGATCTTTATGATTTCCTACCTTTGTTGGACTTAAAGTCAAGGGATAGAAAACAATCTTCCATACAACAGGAACCCAGAAAAAAAAAGCAGGCATAGCTCTTCTATTTGGAGATAATCTGAATTTCAAGCCAAGAAAATCAAAAGAGACAAAAAAGGTCACTACAGACTTCTTAAGGGACAACTCCAAAAAGAAGAGGTAACAAACATAAGTATATATGCACCAAACATCAGTGCACCCAACTACATCAAACAAATTTTAACAGACGTGAAATGTCTAATGCACTAATACAGTTATAATAGGTACCTCAATACCCCTGTCACAAATATATCTAGACAAAAAATGAACAGAGAAGTATCAGAAGTGAACCAAACCAATAAATAAATGGATTTAGTAGATGTCTACAGAGTGTTTCACCCCACACCATGAGAATAAACATTCTTGTCAGGCGCACATGGTATGTTCTCAAAATACTCCATTAACCCATAGAACATGCTTATGTAAATGCAGAGGAATTGAAATAATCCCATCCATATTATCTGAACATAGTACAATGAAACTGGAAATCAACAGGAAAAGAAACTACAAAAAGTATATAAATACATGGAAATTAAACAACACCTTCCTAAACGACCAGTGGGTCACACATGAAATTTTAAAAATAAATTAGACAATTTCTACTCTTAAGAGTATTACAAATACAACAACAGAACTTATACAATGTAATGAAAGTAGTATTAAAAGGGAAATTTATACTGGTGATTTCTTACATAAGAAAAACAATGAGCTCAAATAAACAACCTAATATTGAACTTTATGTTTCTACAAAAAGAATAGCAAAACCAAACCAAAACTTGTACAAATCAGGAAATTGTAAAAATAAGAGCAAAATTTAATGCAATTGGGACTAAGAAAACCATACAAAAAATCAATGAATCAAGGAGTTAGTTCCTTGAAAGACTGAATAAAATTGATGAACCCTTAGCCAACCTTATAAAAATTGAGGAAAGACTCAAATTCATGCAATTAGGAATGAAAAGTGTGAAATCACAATGGATCCTATGGAAACGCAGAAGATCATCAACATTTACTTTGATAATCTGTACTCTAAGAAGATAGAAAACACAGAAGAAATGGACAGATTCCTAAATGTATATGAGTTGCCACAACTAAATCAAGAAAATATAAAAATTATAAACAAACAAATATCAGTCAATAAAATTGAAAATGTAATTTTAAAATATCAAAAACAAAAAGCCCAGGTCCTGATGGACTCACTGCTGAATTCTACAAGAAATTTAGAAAAGAGCTAATGCCACTACTCATCAAACTCTTTAAATCAATTGAAAGGGAAGTAATACTCCCAAAGTCATTCCAGGAAGCATTACCCTGATACCAAAACCAGAAGAGGACCCAACCAAAAAAGAGAACTATAGACCAATATCCCTAATGCACACAGATGCAAAAAACCTCAATAAGACACTAGCAAATAGAATATAGAAAATCAAGATTATTCATCATGATCAAACAGGATTCATCTAAGGGATTCAGGGATGGTTCAACATATGCGAGTCAATAAATGTAATACACCAGGACTGTGGATGTGGTTCAGTGGTAGTACTCTTCCCTTGCATGTACAAGGCCCTGGGTTTAATCCCCAGCATGGCAAAAAATATCTAAAAATGTGTTTGCTGGGGATACAGCTCAGTGGCACAAGCACCTTCTAGGCAAGCACAAGGCCCTGTGTTCAATTCCAGGTACCAAAGAAAAATATAATACACCATATCAACAGAGCCAAAGACAAAAATTACATGATCATCTCTATACATGCAGATAAAACATCTGAGAAAGTCCAAGACCCATTCATGGTAAAAAAAAAAAAAAAAAGAAACCTTATAGAAAATCAAAATAGGTAGACTTTACCTCAATCTGATGAAAGCCATCTATGACAAACCAATAACCAACATCACAAAAATGGTCAAAAATGAAAACTTTCACCCTAAAATCACCTAGGAACAGGACAAGGATCTGAACTATCAACACTCCTATTTAACATAGTTTTAGAAACATTAGCCAAAGCAATTAGATAAGAAAGAGAAATATAAGGAATAAGGATAGGAAAGAAACATTAAATTGTCAATATTTGCAGATGACATGATACTCTATAAAGAAGAACTCAAAAACGCCACCAAAATACTTCTAGATTTAGTAACCAAATTCAGTAATGTAGCTGGATACAAAGTCAACACTCAAAAATGAATAGCATTACTGTACACAGACAAGAAACACACTGAGAGAGAAATTAGGGAAACAACACCCTTCACAATAGCATTCAAAAAATGAAATACTTAGGAATCAATCTAGCCAAGGAAGTAAAAGAGCTGTACACTGAACATCATATACCCTGAAAAAGGCTATTGAAGAGGATATCAAAAGATGAAAAGATGTCACTTACCCATGGGGAGAAATAACAACATAGTGAAAATGGCCATACCCCCAAAACTGCTACAGCAATTTAATGCAATCCAAGTCAAAATGCCATTAGCATACTTCACAGAATTGGAAAAATATATGTAAAATCCATATGGAACCAGAAGATACCTAGAATAGTAAAAATAATCTTAGGCAACAAAGCAAGGCAGGGGCATCACAATTGCTGATTCAAAATTATACTACTAAGCTACTGTGATAAAAACAGCATGATATTGGCCAAAAAAACAGACCTGAGGATCAAGGGAACAGAAGATCCACAAAAAGCTCCAAATAACCACTTTGTCTTTAACAAAGGGACTAAATACATTCACTGGCAGAAAGATGGCCTCCTTAATAAGTGGTGCTGGAAAAGGTAGCTTTCCATGTCCCAAAAACTAAAGCTCGACCCATGTCTCTCACCATACGTTAAATTACAATGGAAATGGATCAAAGATCTAAATATTAAAACAGAAACGCTGTATCTGCTGGAAGAAAGGATAGATACAACACTTGAAGACACTGATGTAGGCAAAGACTTCATGAACAAAACCCCAAATGCACAGGAATTATTATAAAGAATCAACAACAGGGATCACACCCTGTTAAAACTGTTTGCACATCAAAAGAAATTACCAATAGAGTGAAAAGACAACCCACAGAGTGTAAAAAACTTTTAGCCACTTGCCCCTCAGACAAAGAACTCATACCTAGAATATATAAAAAACTAAAAAAAATCAGACACCCCCCCCTAAATTCAAAGATCCAGTCCAAAACTGGGCATCTAAAATGAATAGACACTTCCCAGAGGAATAAATACAAATGACAAATAAATATGTGAAAAAGTGTTGAGCATCACTGGTCACTCTGTAGATGCCAGTTAGAAGAACACTCAGGTTCCTTCTCAGCCCAGAAAGAATGGCAATGATCGAGAAATCACCCAAGAACAACTGTCGATTGAGCTGTCAGGGAGATGGAGCCCTTCTCCACTGCTGATAGGAGTGCAGACTGGGCAACCTCTGTGGAGATCGGTGTGCAGAGTCCTCAAAAACTAGGATTAGATCTCCCATTTGACCCACCTATTCCCCTTCAGGGTATTTTCCCAGAAGAATTAAAAACATCATGGCACAGCCATATATGCACACCCATGTTTCTAGTAGCACAGTTTGTAGTAGCTCAGTCTTGGAAACAGAACAAACATCCATCTACCGAGGAATGGATAAAAAAGGTTTTTTTTAACACAGTGGAGTACTACACAGCCATAGAGAAGGATAAACTTGAGATTTTCCTAGGTAAATGTCTGCACCTTGAGACCATACTCTTACGTGAAATAAATCAGACACATATGTGTAAATGTCACATTGTTTCTTTGGTGTGAGAAACCAAAAGGATAAATAAGGAACGAAGTGCGTAATAGGTATTGTGAAATAGGAAGAAATCGTCCAAAAGAAGTGGGAATTAGAGCAGGAGGCAAAGGAAGGAGGGGAAAGGAAAAAAGATAGAAGGATAAATTGGAAACAAGGTTTGTAAATAAGCAGGGGAAGAAGGGTTACACCATTTTTTTGTGGCAAGGTGATTCATAAACCTCAAATCTCCTCCTCCTTTTCCCTATTATTTTCTCCTGTCTTTTTACAAAACCCACCAGGATTGAAAATTACAGTAGCAAATATTAGCTTCCTATGCTGTCTAAAATGTAGCTAGTAGTCGAATTTACCTTGCTCTAATTGTCAGCCATCTCATCAGACTGATCAAAAATTAAGTGGTGAGGGCTACTTTAATCTTCCACAAGAACTTCCAAAACTAAACTATATGAACAAAATGATTGGGTTTGGGGTGCAGTGCTCAAGGCCACGTCACCAGTAAATTAGCATTCACCTATAGTAGGTATCATGTTCTCGGTTGAACTACTGTAATCAGTCATGAACATTACAAGCTCAGTTGGTAAGCCTCACAGCCTTCAGCCAAGACACAGAGAACCCTGGTGGTGGTTCCAGGAATCCATTTAGGCAAAAGCTTCAATTTCACTTTAGCGAAATGGTTTGTTTTGCTTTCAGCAGTTGTACAACATTCCTTATCCTCCTTGTTGCTGCCCACCGGAATGCATGTCCCACAAAAGTAGATTTCTGGGCAGGAAACATCTCAAGAAGTATTTGTTTATATATTGTCTGAAAGCTGACAAAGAATGTGTACAAAGCATGAGTTCAATTACTATTCAGGCAGCTGAGACAAGATCACAAGTTAGAAGCCAGACTGGACCCATTAGTAAGATCCTGTTTCAAAATAAAATGTACAAATCAGGGATGAGGGACATAGCTCAGTGGCATAGCACGTCTAGGTTCAACTCTCAGTACTGCAAAAGAAAAACGGGAAATTTGGTCTCAGACACAGGAGCCTAGGGAGGACACCCATGATTATGAAGACAGAGATCGATCACGATGATACATCAAGAAGTTAGTGTAAGCTGAAGATGACCAAAAAATAAGCTTCAGAAATTAAGCAAGAAGCCTGGAACAGACTCTTTCACAGATGGAACCCATCTTGCTGGCACCTTGACTTCACACCTCTAGCTGCCCAACCTTTGAGCTTTAAACAATTCCATTAATAAGCAATCCTATTTTAGGCATCACTGGGAAACACACCTGAAGAAATGAAGTCAGCCCACACAGCACAGAGGTTGGGGACCACCAGACAAAGATTATAATCTAATTCCTATCTGGGTAAAAGTTAAGGGAGGAGGGCCAAGAGAATTTAAGCCATAATGAGTACCTTCTCAAAACTTATATTATTTTTTGCAGTGTTCTCTTAATTCACTTACCTTTCTTTAACAGTTTCAAAGTATAGAAGGAAAGCATAGCCCTCCCAATTCATTCACTTAAATTCTTTACTCAGCTATTCCTTTGTCAGAGAGAAAAATTCAAGAAAGAGTATGTCATCATAAAACAAAAGTGTAAACTAAAGTTTATGAATTCTGCCCTCCCACATCTAGAAAGAAAAATGTAAATATCTTACAATGGACTCACATGCTCACAATAACTACAGGTGAGATGATGTGGTCATATCTACCATTTAAATGGACAAAGTAACTTAAAACTTCAGAAGAATTGACCAACTACTAACAGGAGAGTGAGGCAGTCACGATACAGAGATATAAAAGACAGTAATCTAGGAAGGTGATCTGCACTCTGCCACTGTGCCCCGTCAGGTCAGAAAGTGCCTGCTGAGAAAGTAGATGTATTGCTGGTGACCTCACAAAGGTCTGCAAAGTTTGCAGACTCTGGTAAGCCACCACCTATCGAACACCCATTTATTTGACCCAAAGAGTGTCATTCTAGAATAAAGACCCAGCCATGGGGAAGTAGAATAGCCCTCACATTGGCTCATAAATATCCCAAAACTTGACTTGGATTAAGGTGATCTCACATTCCATTCCTATTAGGTATTTTCTGGAGGAACACAATATCATTCAAGGTCTTTGAATTGTACACTCATATAGAATTCATTACTTAATACCTTCAAGAACTAAAACTAGAAATTCCATTTAACCTACCTATTCCACTTCTAGATATCTTCCTTAAAGAATTAAAGATATCATATACAGTGATACCTCAATTCACAAATGGCTCTGTTTGCAAACAGTTCCATTCACAAACAAGTGCTTGGTAAAATTTTGCTTCCATTTGCAAACTCTGCATCAGGTGGAAACACAGCCACGGCCATCTTCCCCACACCAACACAAATGCAGACATCTTCCCCCAAGTCATAAAACAAATTAAGTTTGTGAACCAAGGTACCACTGCACAGTGATACACACATAACCATATCTACGGCAGCACAATTCATAATAGCTAAATCTTCAAAGCTGCCTAAATGCTCATCAATAGATCAATGCATAAAGAAAATGTGGCATTTATAGACAACAGAGTGCTATTCTGCTACAAAGAAGGATAAACCTGAGTCATTTTTTAGGAAAATTGATGCATCCTGAGCCCATAATTCTAGGTGAAGTAAATCAGGCACATGAGCTTAAATGTCACATCGTTTCTTTTATATGGGAATCCAGAATACAATTGAAGAATAAAGTAAAGCATAATAGGAATTAGGTAAATAGGTCTTTTGCAGAAGGGAAGGGGATCAAGAGGTAAGGGAGGAGGGCAAGAGGACATACAAACACGAAGACGTCTCGTGTCCATGCACCAACTCCCCAGGAGGAGTGTCGCCATTATGTCCTGCAAACAAACACTGCGCCAGTGGAAAAAATAAAACAACAGCATGTTTTAGACTGAAGATAAAGAGATTTAGAGAATTTTAATGTACCTGCATTTTCTTGGGTAAAGATAAAGGCATCACTGAATGTAAAAGGTAATATCAATGGTAAACTTGTGCAAGGAGAAGTAGGGAAAGAAAAAAATCATAACTGGAATAAAACAAACTACCAGCACTCACAAAGGCACATCTCTGTGTATACATTCTGGAGGGGCGTACGAGACTCAGGGCGTGTACACTTCGAAGGGTGTCTAGATGTAACACCAACACATAAAACTACACATCTACAAATGTTCAACAAGCGTGTCAAAATATTCAACATTAATCTTTAGCTAAAAGCAAATAAGAAACACAAGAAGATATCACCTCATACCCATAAAGATGGCTACTATCCAAACACCAAAAAATGAAAATATTGCCAAAGAAGTGGAGAAATTAGAATCCTAGGCACTATTGCTGGGATTATAAAATGGCACAGCATCTATGGAAAACAGCAGCATGGAAGTTTCTCCCCCCAAGGAAAAGTAAATATAGAACTACCATCTGGTTCCTTAACCTCACTTCTGAGTAGTATGTAACAGAAAGAATCGGAAGCAGAAGTTCAAATAGATATTTGCAAGTCCATATTGGTAGCCCCTATTCACCATGGCTAACAGGTGAATGTTATCCAAATGTCCATTGATGGACAGGTAGATAAACGAGACAGGTGAGCTGTGTGTACCTGAGTGTGAGCGTAGGTGAAAGTATTACTCAGCCTTTGAAAGGAGGGAACCCTATCGCCTGCTAACATGGGTGGACTTTGCAGATGTTATGCCAAGTGAAATAAGTCACAGAAAGACAGATACTACACGATTCTATTATGCGAGGTCTAAAGTAGTTAAATTCATAGACTCCAAAATGAGAAGAGAGCTTACCAAGTGCTGGGAAATGAGAGAAAAGAAGATTGTGGTTCATGTGTGTTGTTGCATGCTTCGTGTTTATAAGAAGAGTGACTTAGTGAGATCTGCTTCACAACAAAAGGAATATAATTAACACTATTGGACAGTATACTTAAAATGGTTAAAATGGTACATATGTGTTACACATTTATGTCACAATTTCTTTTTGGTTTCGTGAAACAAGGTCTTATTGTGTACTTCAAGCTTCCCATGGATTCACTATGTGACCTATGCTGGCCTTGAACTCACAGCTATCCTCCTGCCTCAGCCTCCCAGGTGCAAGGGTTACAGGCATGTGCTACCATACCCAGTTGACATTTTTGTCACAATAAACAATATCAATTCTATTTCTATATACCAGCCATACACAAAGCAATGACCACTGTAAGTTTCCATTTAGATAAAGTATAAGAAATAAGCAAAACTTTATAATATGCCTAAGAATGTATACTGAGACAGTAAAGACATAAAGAAAAATACAGATGTGGGTGGCATAAAAGTCAGAGTCCAGGTTACCTTCAGGGTCAGACAAGGGTGGTGATCAAGAAAGGTGCACAGACAGCCTCTGGATGCTGACAGGGTCCTACTTCTCAGCCTTTGTGGTGGAAGGAAGAGAAGCGGGAGTGGGGCGGGGTTATTCTGCTATGTCAGTACATTAAGGGTATATCTGTTTTATGCTGTTTTTCTATGTTTTATTTCTTACAGCAAAAAAATAAGAAGGAAACCATGACACTTAAGCATTAGAAATTTTCTGCATTCATGTAATTTTTAGGGGCAAAGTTGGAGAACTTCAATCTCTGTTCTGAATCAGAGATTCAGAATTTTGTATTTACTGGTGTAAACAAGCTTGAGTTCATGTATTCAAGTCTGAAAGTATAAGATCATATCTGAAAGATAAGATCATATCAGTAAAGGTAATACAAAATGCAGTGCATAGAATTCAAACAACATGTCTGTCCAACAAACATCTGTTGAATATATAAAATGTGCCAGACCCTGTAGTAGACACTGAAAATAGAAAAATAAATAAGTTCCTAGCACTTAGAGTTTTATAATACAGTAGACAGAAAGATCAGCACAACGGTTATGATTTAGATAGAAAACGCCCCCCAAAGTCTCACATTGGGAGGCGGGGCCTGGTTGAAGGCACAGTCGCTTGCGGCATGACTGAGAGGAGATCAGATCCAAGGATCTGCCCTCTGCACTCTTTTTCCTGGCCAAGGGGCAGCAAACAGCTTTCCTCTGCCATAGCATCTACTGAATTATTTCTGCCTTGGAGCCACCCAGGGCATGGAATAAGTCTGCTGAAAGTGCGAGCTTCACAAACCTCTCCCCCGTTAAATTGGGGATGTCAGGAATGTTGTGCTAGCTGCAGGCCAACACCTTGGAAACACCGTGTGCTCAGCGTGGATGAGCAGCAGGTTTGGGAGTGTGTCTGGGTAAGAGGTGGGGATGGGGTTGTGAGACCTTTGAGCACTGCCGCTCTGTGATCCTGGATCAGAATTAGCGTGTTGAAAGTGAAAGAGCCGCAAGGGTCTTTTCAACAGGAAGACACCGGTGGGGCTGCACAGAAAGAAACGCTCAACGGTACTCACGTTGCAGGACAAAAGCGTGAGCTGGGAAGGCGGGAAGATAAGGCTTAAGATCAGGAGCTGTGGACAGTTGAGATGTGTAATTTTTCCTGCCATCTAATGGGTTACCAAGTCACGGGGAACAGGTGACATCACACCAAACTTGCGGCCTCGGACATGTTTCCGCTCTAGGACCTGGGTGTTATTTGTTAAAGGGCGGGGCTTGTAGCAAACAGCCTCCAAACTCAGCCACTCCTATATCTGGTTCTGAAGTTTTATGAAGTCAGTTTTAGACCTGGCAATAAACGTCTTAAAACACTTTCCTCTGTTAAAAAGAATAAAGAGATTTGTTTTTATGCCTCACAGAAAAATTGAAAAACTCAAAGAGGGAACCATAAATAATATGTATGTAAGTTATGGATTAGGAAGATTACTAAATGCAAATCAAAACTTCATAATATTCAAAGTGCTCAGATGTACTGAGAATATTTTTGGAACTTTCTTATTCTATGCCTGATACTTCACCTCGTTATCTCATTTTCCTCTGAAATTGGCCGTATTGTCTTCATTTTTAGCATGAAGAATTAGAGGTTTGGTATATTAAACAACTTACCCAAATTCCATGCCAAGGAAGTGGCAGAACTAGCATTATACACTTTGATCTGCCTAAAGCTAAGTCTCTCCCTGGGTATTCAAATATATTAGTATTCTCATATAAGTAAATGGAAAGAACAATGCTATTTCCTGAGAATTCATACACTAAATTTACATAACATCCAATATTTCCTTTCTCAATTCTATATAATGTTTATGCTTCGTTGTGCATGCTTAGAAAATGTGAAAACATGACAGAGATAGCTTTTAGCAACTGAATTACTGTTTATCCACAAATTATCTCCTCAGAATAAATGAAATTGTATTTACAACTGCCCAGACTGTACCCAAAATGCTTTTAAGCAGTCGCTATAAATTTATTCATGTGTTAAAATGAACATTGGAACACCAATAGAAACAAGGGATATACTAAGGTTAAATTAAGAGGATCCTTAAAATAACAACCCACAAGGCAGTCACAGATACTAACAAATCCTGCCTTCTGCAGGACTGTTTCCAAGAAACTAAAATAAATATTCCAAGGCCTTGGTTGTTGCCATTGAACAGAAAAGCAAATAATCAAATGAAATAATGAGGACATTCCCAGTGGTTATTCACAGGAGATGTGGACGCCTGGTTCAGCTGTTGGCTTATTCTCCCTGTAGATCTTCCTTTTCATACAGAAAACATTAAAAATTGCTTTCACCATAAATGTAACAAAAACATTTAATTCTATGTTGAGCCTTGAAGGTTTCTTGTCAGCTGAAATCATCTAATGAGCACGATAGCAGGAAGAAAAGTGAGCAGGGGTGAAGCTATGAGGCAGGGAAGCAGAACCAGAACTAGGACTCACAGTGGTAGGGTGGATACGCACTCAGGAGTGAAAGCTGGAAATATCACAGGCCATGCTGCAGGGATTGAGCCACAAGTGCAGTGGAAGCGAGACCCACGGATGAAGACCTGAGGATTGACTTGCTAGCACTACAGAGCCTGACCGAGGTTGGAGAAAACAAGTTAAGAGTTTAATCCTGCAAGATTAGAAGACAGAATAAAAATCAACTAAGTAATTTTGTGCCATCACTTAAAGGAAACACAGTAGATCTCCTGTAATTTGATAGTACGCTCAACCATCCTAGTAGGTCCTAGGAGCTAAGAGAGAAGGTGGCAAGCAGGAAGGTGTGGACTGTAACCGGGGACTGGAGGGAACTTCCTGGTGATCTGTATCCTGCCGGTATCCCTGAGCACGGTGTGGCTGTTACATGCTAGCAAGCTTTTACAAGAAGTTATCATCAGGGAAAACCAAGAAAAGATATGAGGATTTCTTTGTATTATTTCTTGTAATTGCCTGCAAATATAAAATTTTATCTCGAAATTTAAAAAATCTATTGTACACTTAATTTTTAAAGGGTACATTTCATGTTGTTTCCATACTCTTACCAAAGAAAAATTTTAAAAGACAGAAAGGGAAGGGGAGGGAAGACAAGGCAAAGAAAGCAAAGGAATAATTCACGCAGTTTATTTGAAGAGTGCAGGTTCCATACTCCATCTCCAAAGGATATCCTGCGTTCCGTCTGTAATGAGATTCAGAAGTCCTTGTGTGTCACACCCCTGGTTGTTTTCATAGAATGGTCCACAGACGGTGGGGAGAGGGCTGGGAAATGAAAACCACATCAGAGCGGGCAGTGTGAGCTTCCAGTCAACGTGCTTCTTCGTCCATCAACCGTTCTCCTGCTTTTTGGAAGAAAACCTGACTACCTAAAATCAGAATCGTTTAGGTGGCCTCTGCCGTTTCACCAGCCGGCTGCTTTCCAGTTAGCATGCCAGAAGGTAACGTGCCTCCTCCTCAAAGAGCAGCCCTTAGTATGGGGCTGTGGGGGATCAGATCTGTGGTTCCTCTAGAAATGCACTGGGGAATGCCTGCGCACGTTAGGTTTAAGAATGTGGAATGCCAGCTATGGTGACCTCTGTGAACAAACCTTCTACAGAAAATAGTTTGGCCACAAATGCTGTCTGGATAGCAACAGGAAATTATGTTGTCACTGCTCATATTTCAAGGAATCTTAACTTGTACCCCAAAAAGAAAATAAAATTATTTCTCCCACAAGTGAATTTGCCTGTCAGATATGAGAGAACATATTCTAATATTTTTAAGCATTTAGATGTAATTAGAGGCAAGCTACTTTATGAAACTGAGGTCAAGCTGATCTAAAAGAACAAGGCCTATGCAGAGATATAAAACAGAGACTCAAAAGAGAAATTTGAGATTGTCTTTGAATTTGAAAAAACATTAGGAGCTACACATTGCCTAAACTTTTGCCTGTATTTTACTTCAAGTTTTATTTTGATTGGAATTACCAAAGTCAGAATGAAACTCTAGATAAAAATGATAAATAATATGTTAGACTGTTAAACATTTCCAGGAAGTATATTTCTCTCCCAGCCAGATACAGGTTGATGGGCCAACCAAAAGGAAATTTACTGACTGCTCAAGGGAAATTAGTTGGGTTAAGAAATGAATGTATGTGCTGAGGCAGACTGATAATCAGAGGACAGTGCAATATCTTAACTGAGAAGTAAAAATGACTTGGGTGTCTTATAACTTTTTAAGAACAAGTTCTGAAATTTTTCAGTTCACATATACTTGCCCCAATTGCAATCTTCAGGTTCATATGCCTTATACATTAGATGAGCCAGGGAAAGTTTATATTAACACAAAAGTACTGTATGTAGTAGTTGCTTTGTACTAACAGAAAATTCAGACTTTTGGGTGGGATTAAATAAACTTACAGTTTTGTTGGAGGAAACACATGCACCTAAATCTCTAGCAAAAGCTGAGCATTGTTTTTCAACTTTCACCCTTAACATTTAAGTTATAATTTCAAAATGTTTAGATATATTGTATGCTGTGTTGAGTGTGATTCTTTTCTTCCCTTTGGTGTTAGTTTATTCTCTAACATGATTTACTCTTGGACACACAGCTTAGACATTTTAGATTTTGGTTGCTCTTTTGCCAAAGTGTTACTTTGTGTTAAACTTGAGCACCCCCCCCCATGTCTTAAGTAAAGAGAAATGAAGTTAAAAGCATAAACAATGAATGGAGAAAATGTGTTTAACAAGAGATTTTTTAAATAAAAGACATAGTTAACTATAAGACAATGAATATTTGAGGAGCACCTGTATGTTTCCTATATAAAAATTTAACATATCATATTAGACAAATTAGATAAGCATTTTCAGTTCTCAAGAACATGTGTTGTCAATAAGACTTGGAAGTAGGCATGATAAACAGGGAAGACTCAGATTTGGCACTCCCCTGGTCATAAATTGATAAGTTAATACAGAGGACAGTTGTCAAGAACATGTAAGATTTGCATTGTAGAGTAAAATTTTCAAAATTTTACTGTAGCAGTAAATTTTGAGAATTTGTGAGGGATATGCCTCCATTAACCAGGCTACAAGTAATGTAAATAAACCAAGAGTTTCTTAGTCAAAAAGACCTTGTGCATCCTGCCCAGCAGCATCTCCTACTGGGATACAGCCCAACTACTTTCCCCGGAAATCGTGATGGGTCACTGTATTTGGCTAGCTGTCCCACTGCTGGGACAAAACTCAGCCGCAAGAGCTTGAAGGAGGGGATTTTTATCTTCATTCATGGCTTCGGTTCGTGGTGGGCTTGTTCTAAGATGAAAATATCATGGCAGAAGAGCATGGCAGAGAGAGGCTGCTCAACTCATGTCCTCCAGGAAACAGCAGAAAAGCCAGGGATGAAGGGGCCAAAGACCAGACACAGTCCCCAGGGTCAGCCCCCGGCCCGCTTGTCCGACATGGCCTGCCCTGGGAACAGCCCCTTCAGGGATGCGTTCGGTTTTGCAGTTGAGATTAATGGGGGCAGTGAGGATGAGCTGCGTTGTTCCTTCTTTCCCTCAGAGAGTCCGCCTAACCATAGGGTAGTATTAGCCAAAGAGAGAGACCACCTCGCATCCCTGAGGGCAGATACTCTCCACCACGCAGAAAACAGTAAGGGCTGATGAGGACATGAGAAACAGCTCCTGTGCACTACTGAGGGAAATGTACAATGTTACAGCTGTTATAGAAAACACTACTGTGGCTTCTCAAAAACCTTAAAATACAACTACAACATAACCTAGCAATTCTACTCCTGGGTATACAACCAAAACATTTGAAATTGGGATCTAGAAGAGACACTGTACACCTATGTTCATAATAGCATTGTTTATGACAGCCAACAGGTGCAACCAAACCAGGCATCCATCAGTAGATGAGTGAACACACAAAATGTGGTACACATGTGCACTGTTCAGGCTTTAAAAGGGAGAATATTCTAATACACGCTTCAGCATGCAACAGCTTTAAAGGTATTAGGCTAACTAAAATAATCCAGTCACCAAAAGTCAGGTGTATGATTCCATTTAGATGGAGTATCTACAGGAGTCACAATTCATAGAAACAGAAAGCAAAATGTTGGTTTACAGGAGTTGGGAAAGAAGAGAAGGGGAAGTAATAGTTTAAAGGTACACGATTTTAATTTTGCAAGATGAAGGGTTCTGGATAAACAGTATGGACATGCCTAACACTATTGAACTCTATGCTTAAAATAGTTACAATGGTAAATTTTATGTTACATGCATTTTTTATGTGCTACTTTTTAAATAATAGAAAGATAATGTTTGTACAAGAACACCTTGAAGTAAGCAGGAAAGAACTGAGGGATTTCTATATGGAACCTGGTTTAAAAGTCATTACCATTTCCTTATACAATTATAAAAATATGCAGCATGCAAAGAGTTAGAGAAGCCACTAAATATACACCCTTTCTAAAATTCCCAATTAAAATATTTTAACATTTTAATGAGGTCATTTTAACTATTTAAAAACTGATATAAAATTTTATGCATGAGATTAAAATGGTTTTATTCAATGCCTATTCAAGACATTCTAATTACGATCTCTGTAAATTCTTGACGGGCACCAACAATGAGAAACTTGTTCTGTCTAGTAGGTGATAAAAAAGAAATAAAGTCCTTTTATGCAACCATCCAAAAATTTACAACAGCTGAAATTATATTTAAGGAATTTAAGAGCTTTTCTATTGACAAATGTAGCTATGGCATTTCTTATAATAACATGAAGAGATTTTAATCCCAATTACACTTTTGGTATTAAGTATTTCAAATTAATGATGAATCCTTGATTTGTGAAACACATGTATTGTGGAACAAACCCATCAGCTAGCCTGGATGCCATTAAACTGCCATACACGTATAATGGAGAGAAGAGTCTGATGTCTGAGTCTTGATTCCTGTCTGGAGGTGGAGTTGTGAAGAGCCTCGTCCCGCCCCTGCCACCAGCCACACTGACACTGCCTTCCCCGCACCCTGGGCCGGCGTCCAAAACACCCAGAATTTGAAATTGGTAAGTCACAAGGCAGCCAGCCTCACCCCCTCGTGGGAAAACTTTAACTCTCAATATTTCTCTCCTTCCCTTACCTGTTCCACTTCAGTTCCCCTCGGCCACAAAAGCTCTCCCCGCCCTCATTCACTCTGGCAGTTCACCTGCTGGGGTCGTTTTGACACGGGCAACTCCTGCCGTTCGGGCTTCTGGCCTGGACGCCCTCCCCACCACTCGGGGCTTGGCCTGTTCTGGCCCAAGGACATCTCCTCACCCCACCCTACCCCCACCAGAAAAAAGAGCTTAAAGGCCCACGCTTTCCTCAGCTTGGGGCTACTTTGGTCCGCTAGGTAGCCTGCTACTCTGTCCCTCCCCCAATAAAGACTTCTCTCCTGTCAGAAGGTCTGGTCTGGTTCTGTGTGGGGTCTCGGTTTCTATCAGAAATCATCTCGTAATGTCCAGACTTCTTATTCCTGAACAGCAGCTGAAGCCTGGCAGGGGTCTGGCTATGGTCTACATTGAGAATGTACTTCAAAAACCTTGTGTACTCAGAGGTCAGGCCTGAGGAAGGCAACTGGGTCTTGGGGCACTGGCTTTGTTAAAAGATAGAAAACAGGACTCAAGGGCAACTTCAAGACATCTGAGTCAAATGGTAGAAGAAAAGAGTTATTATTTGTCAAGGCAAGGAACAGATTAAGATAAAGGACAATGTGGGCTGTCAAGCTTCCAACTTGTGTTATAATCCAGTGAACATGTCATTAGGTGCATAGATACATGTGTCTGAAGGTCAGGGCAGAGAAGGCAAAAAGACGCTTATGTGCAAAACCAAAGGAGCCTTGAAAGTTCATTCTTGGGAAAAGAGAAAAATAAAAAGGCAAATTACCTAAATCCTGAAAGCCCAGGAATGGCTCCCGGAAGGAATGATGTGATCCTGGGGGCTCTTCATTAACCCACTCCATCCAGGAAGCTTTAAGTCTCATGTGTGCCTTCGTCGTCCAGAGCCTCATAAAGCACCTTGCATGTCATTTCCGCCCACTACATCGGCAGCTCACCCATGCCCTGAAGAGCACTCTCTATTTCTAAGAGACTAAGGGGCTTTTAGAGCCTCAGGACTCCCAGCTATCTCTGATTGCTCCCTTCCTGATATTTGATCCACACTAACCCACATCTCTCTTCGAAGTTTCTGATTAGATATCATTTCATTCTTCATTTTGTCTTCGAACCCACTAGGTTATAAACTCTGTGAAAGGCAATATATTCATTTCCTGTGTCTGCTGTGAGAAATGATCACACAATTAGTGGCTCACACCAACAGAAATGTATTTGCTCATAGCTCCGGAGGCCATAAGCTGACCATTAGTTGGGGGGGGTGAAATCATAATGTGAGCAGGGTCATACACTCCTGGAGACTCTGGGGAGAGCCCTCCCCATGGCTCGTTCCTTTTCCTGACTGTGTCCTCCTTCACTGGCTCATGGCTTAGCATCCTACTCCCCTTCCCTACTTCAGCATATTGCCTCTTCCTGTTCTCCCAACTCTCCCTCTGCTTCCTCTGAAGACACATAATTGTACCTCAGGCTCTCCCGGATAATCCAAAACAATGTCTCACATGCCAGGTCCTCAGCTTCATCAAATTTGCAATGTCCCTTTACCATGTCAATTAATATATTCACTGGTTCCTTTGATTAGAATTTGGACATTTCTGTGAGCCATTATTCAGGCCACCACAGTCAAGACCGCAGCTATTTTCTTTGCAACATCACTCAGAGGACTGTTAACAACTAAGCTACAAGTTCATATCTCTTAACAAGTGGATGAAATGTACTGGCCTTTTATCACTTCAATATCTACTCGCTTTCTCTGAAGGTAATGGGAAAAGTCACTATCTCTTATCAATCTGTGGTTAACAAAGAAAAACCACTTTTCATTTGGCAAACAAAATTTATTCTTCTAGAATAAGATTTCACAAAGATAACTACACTGGGGCAACAGTCAAGTTATCAAGAGGAAATACAAAAATGACCAAAGGGGTTTTTATGAAATCTAAATCTTGCTGGAAATTTCTATGTCACCCAAATGCAAACAACAAACCCTTCTAGAATGATCAGCATTGGCTATGCGAATGGCTGGAGTTGGTGTGGAGGATTCTGTCACAAGGAACCAGGGAAGCCCAGGAAGCCTTACAAGCACAGATTTTCTCAGCTTTATCAGGAAAGTTTTCTTCATGCAGTTCACTTCATTTTAAAATGTTAATTCATGAGAAAACTATGCCAAAAAATTAAAACATAGGCAAGAGATCTTAAAGAAGAGGAAAATAATGGCTACTCTAGGCCCATGACCTCCTAAAATAAAGACTAGGCGAGTAACTGCTGATAAATGGGGCATAAACGGAAGTGCTACCTCTACCACATATCCCTAGAGAAACCAGGCACACTCCTCTCTGCTTCTCTTTTTCCTCCCGCTGACTAGGAAGCATGCATGATGATTAGAGTTCACTTAAATATCGTGAGTGATGAGGGCAGCAGATTAAGCACATAAGAGCGTCAAGGTAGAGGACCCTAATTGTGAAGCTACTAGACAGATCCTGGATGACCTTACCCTTGAGTCCTCTGTGTTAGACAGAGATATACTTCCATCTTGTAAAAGCCATTGCTACTGGGTCTGCTGATTGTAGCTGAATTTAATCTAAAGTGACTCAAAATGAAGAACACTGGAAATGAGTGTTGAAAATGATAGAATTTAAAACAAACTGAATATTGACCTACTGATATGGTGGTGCACAACAGGTGAAAATTATCTAGTCACTATATGGTGAAAACCTAGTAACCCTCACTTCATGATGCCATAGATTAGCCAGTCAAATGTCTTAACCAAACAATTTTTTTTACTTTGTGTTATGGTGCAGATCTCAAATCTTCCCCAGAAGTCTCATGTGTTTGAAGGTGGGACCTTGTCAAGAGACACAGGTCACTGGTGGTAAACTTGGGAGGGTGCTCTTGTCCCTGGCTTCTCCCCCTCTCTCTGCTTCCTGCCTCCCATGGAGTGAGCAGCTTTCCTTGGCCATGTTGTTCCACCATGCATTTTGTTCTTTGAAGCCAGCTAACCATAGAATGAATCCCCAGAAACCATAAATAAAAATAAACCTCTCTTACTTTAAGTTACAAGAACCAGGTGTTTTGTTCCCATGACAGAAAAGTGGTACCAGGATGGAGTCTTGCGACTTTACTAAACCATGTAGTCTAGAAGCCTGTACAGCTGATCTGTGGGAGGCATTTGGAAAGGTTTGGAGATGCAGGTAGAGAAGCCCAAGAATGCCATTAACAAAGCCTGATGGGTGATTCTAGTCAGAGTGCAGAAGACCAGAAAGTTGATAAGAATGTAGACTACAAAGTTCACAGCCACGAAGTCAGGTGGGAATGAGCACTCTCTGGACCCCGGACCAGAGGCTACATTCTGGCATGGAATCTGTCTGCATTTTGTCTCTATTCTGCAACTTTACCAGAGATTAACATTGAGGGAAGCAGACTAATTGACCTGGCATACTACATTTCAAGAGGGCCAATATTCAGGCTATGGCATGGATTCTTTTGGCTGCTTCTAGCTAGATGTATAGTTAGGCAAAGGGAAAAGCATAACAATGTGAAAAGTACGAAAGGACTCCCTTGGATAGTTGGATCCAAAGCAGGTGTGGCTGCTGAAAAGGTTAGAACCATTAAAAGGAACTGAGTCTCACACAGAGATGATCACTGAAGCATCTCAGGAATCAGCAAAACCCCATGAGTCACGAACTTAAATATAAAAACAGGTAAATTTTTCATTGGAGAAGAGAGTCTCTGGGACCCCTGTTAAAGAAGGGCCTCCTCAGGGTTTGGCTCCCTGAGATTCATTACAACATGCTCAGTCACTAAGGCACTCACAGGCTATGGCAGTCATGGTCCAAGGGAGCCCAGTATATTCCACTGCCAGCCCCCTCGGGGGTCCCAGGGGAGATTTTCGAGCATGAAGTCCCTAGGCTGAAGACAACAACAATAGCCAGCAGCGTGGAGCAGAGGGCAAGAGCACAAGAGCCACCTGCACCTTTATTTTACAATTTTTATACAGGCTGTTGTCTCATATTTACATTCCTACATGCTAGCCTCACTGGCACATGGAGAGTTGTCCACTGCTAAGTTATGGTTACAAGACTGTATCCCGCTGTGTGCTTGTGCTAGACAGCAAGGGCATGTCCTCAGGTGTCCTTAGATGTCCCTCAGCTTTAAAGCGGTCTGAATGGTTGCCCCCACCCTCACTGGTGGCATACCTTGGCATTCATATACTGCAATTCCAGTTTTACCAGTATGCAGAATGGAAGAGTTGTGGGATCAAGGAGGCTTCCACTCAAATTTCAAAGGAAGACCTTGGAGGCCAGCCAAAAAGCTCCTGAAGGACAGTGTAAAAATCTGTGGGATTAAAACCAAAAGTGCAGTGAAAACCCCAGAAAATCAGAGATGTCAGGAACATGGAATGTCAGACAAAGAAAGCTTTATGACATCAATGGAACCAATCCAGGAAGGAGACGGTGTGGGCTCCCACTGGCAAGGCCATAGGGAAGCCCAAGTCCTTTGGAACTCACATCTCACTGCCATGTGCCCAGATGCCAGATGTTCAGCTACAGAACTTAAACTTTAAACCCTCTAGGTTTCAGTTTTGCTTTGGTCTGATTCTTTCCCATGCCCCATTCCTCTATTTTGTCATAGGAACATTTACCCTATACTATTGTACCTTGGGATTATGTGACTTGTTTTTTACTCTTACATAGGCTGATAGGTAATAGTTTGCCTTGAGTTATGAAAGAGACTTTGACTTGAACTTTTATAAAATGCAAAAGGTTTTAAGACTTTGGCAACTCTTAGAAGTAGAATATACTTTGCATGAGATGTACATGAGCCTTTCCGAGCCAGGGCCAAAAGTTATCAATCAGATCTAAAATGCCCCCAGTGTAGTGAATCAGAATGGTGCATCCCCCAGTATTTCGTGTTTAGAGGTGTAGCCTGGTCAGAAGAGTTGGGCGCCTGGGGGCATGACCTGGGAAGGTGTATTTGTGGCCCTATCTCTTCCCCCTCTCTCTGCTTTCTGAATGCCTTGAGGTACACAGTGATCTGCCATGAATTTCCACCATGCTCATTCTGCCAGAGAGTCAGCTCTCTGCCTACTGAATCACCAGAAACAATAAGTGAAAATAAATCTCTCTTATTTTAAATTGTGCATGTCAGGTATTCTGTCCTAGCAATGGAACAATGATTAAGATACCTTGCAAGCCAGATCACATGCCAAAGAGGCATATAACATTAAGGGAAATGATAGAAAAGACATAGAATGTTGGAGGCTGTTGCTTTCTTATTACCATTTTCAGTAATGTCCTACAAGAAAAGGTTAAATTCAGGCCAGACAAGACAGTCTGCAAGCAGAGATGCAAGAGAATTCAACTCTGCGAAAGAAGGTACCCTCTGATTATGGCCTTAAATGCAGATATGTTAGAAGTCCTATTATTTACAGTATTTATAGACTGAAAAAGTCTACAGCTTCAGTACCTCATTCTGAAATGGAGAATTAAATAGATCAGGTGACCAAGAGATAAAAGCTTCAGCAGGATATTACTTTTTCTGTTATACAAAGGTTATGGACCTATTGACAAAGATGATATTAAGCATGTTTCCTTCATCCAAAACCCATTGTTCCATTCACAAGACAGCCACCATCAGCATGAGAGGAAAAGTATAGCGAAACCAAGAAAACCATAAATAGAAGATGACAGTTTTAAAACTTCATTCAAGAACTGTGACTGTGATTGCTTATGTATGGAATTAACCAGAAGTAAATGAAGTAGTAGGTCACTTTTTTGGCTTTTTGTTTGCTTTGAGAGAGAACTACATTAGAAAAACTTTCATATCCAGCTTGAAAAAGCCTTGTATCAATTATCTCTTGCTGCATAACAGGGTAGAAACTACAGCTATTTGTTGTTAACGATTCTCACCATCCCTCAGTTATGGACAATGCCTGTGATCGGTTACACGGTTCACACTCTCAGCGAAGTCACAACCAGGACTCACATGTCTAGTGATTTATGTTGGCTGTGGGCTATTTCCCCACATAAGCTAGTGAATCCGTATGGTACATGTAACCTCTCCACGTGCCCTGGGCTTCCCAGGCCACAGACCCATAACATGGAGACTGGTTTGCAAGAGCAAGTTTCAGAAGTTGCATGGTACTATCCTACCATATTCCATTGGGTGAAATAGCAAAAGACTCAAGGTACATGAAGAGGGTAGACAGACTCCATTTCCTGATGGGGAAATAGCACGAACATACTGTAGAAAAAATTAATGAGAAGGCAGTTATTCTTATAGCCACCTTTGGAAAATAAAGATGTATAAACAGCCTTCAATAGTAAACTCCTATGCCCCCAAAACACAGAAGTAGTAAATGATCTGCAAAAATTCTACCAGTCTCAAGAAGGGCTTTCTATCCATTGTCCTCAAGAAGGTCCTTGAATGAAAATAAAGTGATAAAACCTTCCCAGGAGCAAAGCTACAAACAGAGCGCAATAGATAAAGGAGTTTCTTCCAAAGAGCAGGACCAACAGTTTCCAGGTGGTTAACCAGGGAGTTATCCCACACTGTTCCTGCCTACAGGGAATTTATAATTTCTAGGAACAATGACTAATGATTGTTTCCGTTCTCCTCATCTCCAAATGGGAGTTTCTATTGCTGTTTAGCTGTTTCTCTTCCAATATTAAATGTTGGATACATTTATGGCAGACAACCTGTCCTTTAGCTTATGATCCACTAGAGCATCAGGAGTCATGCTCAGATCTGATGGCCTAGCTTCCACAGGTACTCAGCTTCAAATTAATTGAATCACAATTAGTAGTTTATTGGGATTCAAGTGTTCCCTCCCTATGAAGGAAGAGAATGTGGCCAAAGGCCCATATTTGCCCTCAATATTCATGTTTCCCTTATTAGGCAGGAATAGGAAAGAATTCTTTAGTTTTTAGCTAGGCATACAGCCACACAGAAACTGATTCCATTCTCCAACATCCATCGGAGCTGGGTGGTGGCATGTAATTAAGGTCTAGAACATGGAAATATTATGTATAATTTCCAGTGATACCACACAGGGAAAAGACACGTTCTCACATTTATTAGTCATTTCTCCTTGAAGCAGGGTGGAAAACCCACTTGAAGTCCAGAATCCAGCAGGTCATCTTGGGGCAGGAGCAGGACACATTAAGCTGGTAGAGCGAGTTTAAATAGTATTAACTCCTTGGTGTCTATTAACTTTCTACTCTAAACTCAGAATACTTACTTCAAGATTCCACATATAAGAGAAAAAATCTTAAGCCATTTTTTAGGATTCTCATTACTTAGAGGACACCAACTCCTAATTGATACAACAAATAATTGAATGGAAGGAAATATTGTAATGTGAAGTAGATTAAAATAAATGCTAGCTATATAAAAACATTCTAGTTCACCCAAAAAGGAGTGACCAAAGGTGAGTAAGAGAAGTCCTCTTCCTCCACATAGCAGTCAGAGTTATTGCTTCAGAATGAAAATCTGACCCTGTTAGTTCCGAGCTTAAAACTACCTTTCACCTAATATAAATCTCTTCAACCTTTTATATAACTTGTGTGTGTGTGCAGTATGGATCCTTCTACCTCTCTAACCACACTTACTCCCAGGATCCTAACCCACCCTTTGATGTCTGGCCACACTGGACTTTTTGTTTCTATTAGACTCATTGCTGGAAGCAACAGATTGCACAATTGCTCCTGGGAGCATATTCTCCAAATAGGTACTTCTAAGATAAAGTGCAAGCATGATCATTTTTCAGATTATAATGCCTGAAAGCAAGATCATGATATGTGTAAAGCAGATGGTCAAAAAAAACCAGAATTTGGTAACAGGAGTGGGGTCATTGCTGTGACTGTACCTGACCATGTGGTTCAAGAGCCTTTGGAAATGGCTTGTGTGAAGCGTTTGCAAAGGTTCAGCAATTTCACCTGAAAGACAAGTACTAGAACACCATTGGCTGTTCTATATGAGAGATTCTGGTCAGAGCACAGAGCACCAGAGGCTGATAGAAATCCTGCCAGTAAAGACTGGGCTCGGGAGGTTTCTGCTGGGAAAGTTTCTATGACTGATTTGGGTGCTGGACTCCAGATGATGCATATTATGGCTTCGCAGAAAGTTTGTCTGCATTTTTCTTCTGTCCAGAGACTTTGCCTGAGACTAAGATTAAGGGCAGTGGACTGACTAATCTGGCAAAAGAAATTTCAAGGCAATCAAATGTTGAGGTGGTGACATGACTATTGTTGGGGGCTTTTAGCCAGATTTGTGTTGCAAATCAAGAGTAAAGAGCCCACCAGGATGATTTAAAAAGTGAGCTTGGCCAGAAAGGAAGCTCCAGTAAAGCTGTGGACTATAAAGACAGAGCTGAGGTCTCCTTTGCTGAGAAGGAACAGAAGAATATAAAAGACGACCCGAGGGCATCACCAGAAGCAGCAAGTCTCCACCCTTTGCAGCCTCAAAACTACAAAAGTAAAAGACTATTTTGAGGAGAAAGCTACAGACTGTCACATTCCAGAATGGCAGAAGTGGCCACACCAGGGTCCAGAATAGTGGCAGCATAGAAAATTTGTTCCTCAAAAAAGGATTCAGAGTACTCAGCAATCCAGGCACTCAGTCTCTACAGCCAAGAGAGAGGAAAGCCTGGCTACTGCTCCAGGTGGCAGCAGACCTTGGCATCATCCACATGACACTCATTTTAGGCACATGGAGAACGTAAGAGTTCTGAGATTAAAGGGGCTTCCACCAAGATGTCACAAAAAGGCCTGAGAGGCCAAGCAGTGTGCCCCTGAGGAGGTAGTAGATAAATCTGTGAGTGAGAAGCCTAAAGTTCAGTGGAGACCCCACAAGTTTGGAAAAGCCAGGAAAGTGGGTCACCTATGGAAAACTGCAACAAGGGAGCAAAGCAGAGAAGCCAGAGGAGCTGTAGCCACCAAAACTGCCACAGGGGTGGAATCACGCAAGCCCTTTGGAGCACACAATGTGCCACAGATTGCTTTAGACGCTGGACATGGAACTACAGGACTTAAGGTGTGCATGGATTTGGGACTTGCTTTGGCCCCATTTCTTTTTATTTCCCTGTTTGTAACTTCTGGAATGAAAATGCTCATTTTGTGCCATTGAATATTGGAAGTGTTTAACTTCATTTCTACTGGGGCTTGCAACTAGCAGTTTGCCTTACATCTCAGAGGAGACTTGGGACTTGGACTTTTCAGCAATGCTGACGCTGTTACGGCTTTGGCAACTCTTGCAGATGGACTAAATGCCTTTTCCATAAAGGGATGTAAGTGAGTCTTTTAGGGGCAAAATGGTAGGGTTTTAATGTAATATAATATTGATAGACTTAATATTGGTTCTTAGGGATTGTTAAACCCGTGTTATAATATTCAAGTTGTGAAATGGTAAGAATAATGTCTTTGTATCTGGAAACTGGTTTAAAGAAATGTTTCCAGTTGCCAAGTTGAGAAGGGGTGGATTGTTATGGTTGACACATTGTGTCAACTTGAGGAATCTAGAGGCTTAACCAAGTCACTCAGCAGTTCCACATCCTGGGATGAAAAGGATGTGCCCTTGCTGCTCTAAGATGTTGTTTATTGTGTCAGCTTGAGAAGTTACCAAGTTCAAACTTTAAAGTGACTCAGCAGGGAGCCAGGTTCCTTATCCTGTGAACAAGAGGAGGGCTCAGAGATGGTGTGGGCATAGGCAGATAGCTGATATACAATACAACGAGGGAAAAGAGGTTTTCTCCCCACCTCCTTTTCCTCTTGCTGCTTTTGCTATCTTCTGCTGCCTTTCACAGTTGCCACTGTGCCCTGCCACCCTGCCTTGGAGCCAGCTGATCATAGACTGAAACCTCCATAAACTGTGAGCTAACTAAACCTTTCCTCCCTTAATTTGGGGGGTTGGGTATTCTGCCTCAGCAATGAGAGAAAAGTAACCAAGACAGAGGACATTCTCCAAATAGGTACTTCTAAGATGAAATCTGAGCATGACACTTTTTCAGATTATAATGCCAGAAAGCAGATCGTGATATGTGTAAAGTAGATGGTCAGAAAGGTGGCTGTTTGTGTCACCACCCATCCCTGGCCTGGCCTACTCCTAGGCCCACCTCCCTAACTGTAGAACCCAGCTCTGCTCTTTATCATACCTACCATGTTCCCTGCCATGCCATGCTCCTCCGTTATGTCTTCACCCAGATGAATTTTATTCGTTCTCCGGCTATCAAGTAACTTGTCAAATTTCCCTATTATAGAGCTCATCGTGTCACATAACACTGTATGATTATTTGGTAATATGTCAGTTCTCTCATAGGACCATGTGTATTTGTTTCTGTGAGTGTTTGACAAATGTCAGTTTTCCTCTAAAACTACAAGTTCCACAAGTCAAGAAAGGTGTTGGTTTTAGTTCAAAATATATCTCCAGAGTAGGGTATGTTTCTAGTATGTTGTAGATTCTTAATACATATCTGCTGAATAAATCATTGAAAACTTGGGGCTAAGACCAAAAAAATGGAAAAAATTATAGGTTGAGAATGAAATAAAGAGCTGAGGCAAAAGCACGGTCATAACAGCATGAATATGGCTAACAAGGATAGAGAAGGGCAGGCAATCAGTGCTAGAAAGCACTCTAGGTAATGAGAGAAACAAAGGAATACAAAGCATGGTCCCTACCCCCATGAAATACAGCATCTAGGGCAAAATAAGATCATGCCAAAGAAAGAATGGTCAAGAACCAAGGAGAAGCAGAAGAATTTATTAAATGAGTGGGAACAATAAAAACATGCCATAATAGTTTGATGTCACAAAAAAGTTAACACAGGCTAGAAATAGTAAAAACTTGCTATATACCAGGGGTTATATTAAAGACCTGGCATACATATTTTATGTAACAATCACAATAACCTATGAACAAAGTATGGTAACTCATGTATTAATATCCTGGTTTTTATCTTTTTATAATATTATTTTATTTGCAGCTCTGGGGATCAAACCTAGGGCCCTCTACATGCTCAGCAAGCATTTTACCTCTGATTGGGTCTTCATATCCTTATTTAAAGATGAAGCAAATCACTTAAATATGACTATTTTATGAAGCCTGTTTCTATGATGAGGAATTTGAATCTTAAGTTTTCAAAATCTAAAGCCAACAGATTAGCACTTATGTTATAAAGATGAGGGTTCACTGGGTCTTTAGAGGATCTTAAGAATTACATGAGGAAAGGGAAAGTAACTGTGAAGCTCAGACTGTGTGTGTAGGTGAATGACCCACTGAAGAAAGGCAGGGTGTGACGAATGAACAGCTCTCTGCACCTATAGTCCCAGGGTCCCTATAGTGATAGAATCCCAGTTGAACGTGAAGGCCAACATGATCAGGATATGTGTCTGCTAGGATAATGGCCACATATCCATGCGCACAGACAGGAGGCCTCTAGAGTAACTGGGGCGCCTTACCAGCCCTAAGCTAGGTGTGGGTGGCAGCAGCCCAGGTGAATGGAAGGACACAAACCCTAAAAGCCTCTGGAGTGAATACAACCCTAAGGTAGATAGCATACCATGGACTAACCCTGCTAAGTAGGAAAAACCAGGCAGAGCTAAGCATTCAGACAGCAACACCCAAGTACCAGGTTATACAAACATAACAGGCTCCAGCTAAGACTCACCATCCTTCCTCCTTACTAATACTACAGGTCTGGAAAGAAACTTTACCCGTCTTCATTAGTTGGCATTCACTAGAGGAATAAAGTAAGTAAATACATAAATAAATTATATAGGGATACATACGGGTAGATATAGACATAGAGATTTATCAGGTAGGCTTACGATGGCCTTCTGCAGAGTCAGGTGTGAAGCCTGCAAAAGCGCTGTCTGCATACTGGAGATCCACAGGATCCAGTCGAAGTCAAAAGCCCGGAGCTCACTGCAGAGTCCCATGTAAGTCCCTATCAGGAAGATGGAGAGTCTGCACTGAAAGGCTACAGGGTCTGCGCTGCGATAGAATGCTGAAGAGTCTGCGCGGCGAGGCTGAGGAATCTGCGCTGCAAGCCTGGAGGTGGCTGTCCAAAGGCAGTGGTGAAAACTTCCTCCACAAACACAGAAGTGAGAGCTCCTCTTCCCCTTTGTATTCCATCCAGGCTACAAGCCTACTGGCTGGTACCAGCCACACCCAGAGTGAGTCTTCCCTCTTCAGTAATTCCATTGTCCAGACACACCCAGGACTGTACTAAATCAGGCAGCTGGGCTCTTAGTCAAGCTTTTTATTTCTTATTCAAGCTGACTCCATGCTCATCAATCACACCATCCAAACACCCCAGTGTGGAGCAACGTTTTTGATTAATTTTTCTCCTTGTCCTCCTCCTCCTTCTCCTCCTTAGGCATCTTCTCCTTTCTCCCCTTTATTTTCTTTTTGCCTTTTCTTTTTCTTGTTTGTTGGTTTTTTCTGTTATTTGTATTGAATTGCATTCATTTTTTGTTCATTAATTGGATTTTGAATCTCTTGCTTTTTCTTCCCTTCTTCAACTTTCCTTTTCTTTTTGTACTCTTCCTTCTTCCATCCTCCCTGTCCCTACTCTCCCATGTTTAATTATTACTTTTAACCTTTACTAATTTTTAGGCTTGTTGTTTATATTTACAGTACTTCTTTCTTTTCTATCTATAATGGTGGTAGAGTCATTATTTTAATTTGCATATTATTGTATCTCTTCTTTCTGCAGGTTTTATTTTTCATTAGCAAATTTGCAGTATTGATTATTCCTTATGAGAAATTAGTCCTTATATGTCATGTATCTTAATTCTTTTTTTACTTTTTCCTTTTCTACCTGCCCCCCTTCCTTTATCTCTTTGTCCACTTCCTTTTGGGAAAAAGGCTATGTCCCTATATCCTATTATGTATCTTTTATTTTCCTTTTCATTTATATTTCGGCTTTCTCGTATAAAAGAAACAAGCTGGGCATGGTGGCACACACCTGTAATCCCAGCACTTGGGAGGCTGAGGCAGGAGGATTGTTACAAGTTCAAGACCAGCCTGGGCTACAAAGTGAGCTCAAGGCCAGTATGAACTACACAGCGAGACCCTCTCTCAAAAAGACAAAAAGAAGCAAAGGAAATCATGTTCTGTTTAAGTTTTTGTGTGTTTTATTTAATCCACTTAACATTACAATCTCAAAGTGCATCCATTCTCCTACAAATGACTCCAGCCTATCCCCCTCCTTGGCAGAGTAGCACTCTGCTGTGTATAAATATGACATTTTCTTTATCCATTCATCTGTCAGTGAACTTATAAATCACTTCCAAGATTTAGTTACTGTGAATTATGTACTATAAACATGGGTATGCATGTATCACTGTAATATGATGTCTTTAATTCATCAAGGAAGACACCCAAAGGGGAAAAGCTGGGCCAATGGAATTCCTATGCATTGTTCTTTGAAGAATCTCCATACTGATTTCCACAGTGGTTCCTGCCAATCATGTAGAAGAGTTCCTTGTTTCCTGAAGTCTCACCAGCATTTATTATTCAATTTCTTGAAGACACCCATTCCTTCTTGAATTACATAGAATCTCAATGTTGTTTTAATTTGCATTTCTCTAATATATGATGGTGATGCTGAGCATTTTGTTTCATGTCTTTATTGGCCATTTGCACTTCTTCTGAGGAGTGTCTATCCATTTCAATCACCTATTTTTGGACTGAGTCTTTTTATTTTGGAGGTTTAATTTTTTGGTTCTTTGTATAATCTAGATAATAGTTCCCTGCCAAAGGTGAAGCTGGCAAAAAGAAATCCCATTCTATAGGTTTTCCCTTCACTCTGTTAATTGTTTTATCTACTGTGCAGTTCTTTTTTAACTTGATATCATTCAATTGATGACTGTTAGGGTTATTTCTAATGCAACTGAGGTTCTATTCAGAAATTCTTCGCCTAGATTTATGTCTTTAAAAGTTTTACTTATATTATCTTCTAGTGGATTGTTTCTGTTTTAAAATTTAGATATTTGAACCATTTTAACTTTAGTTTACTGCATTGTGAGAGATACAGGTCTAGGCTCACTCCTCTGCATGTAGATATTCAGTTTTCCCAACATCATTTATTAAAGAGCTTATCTTTCCTCCAGCATACATTTTTGGCACCTTTATCAAAGATCAGACGGTTGAATCAGCCTGGGGCTGTTTCCGCACCCTCTAGTCTGTTCCACTCATCTATTTGTGTGTGTGCAGCTCTAGTCTGTTCCACTCATCTATTTGTGTGTGTGCAAGTACCATGCTGTTTTTCTCACTATAGCTTTGTAATATAACCTGAAGTCAAGGACTGTGATGCCTCCTGCTTCACTCTTGTTGCCCAAAATTACTTTTGCTATTCCAGGCCTTATCTGGTCCCACAAATTTCAGGGTTGTTTCTGCAATTATTTGAAGGATACAGTTAGTATTTTGATAAGGATTGTACTAAATCTATACATCAGTTTGGGAAGTATGAATATTTTTGCAACATTGGTTCTGCCTATCCAGGAATAGGAGTTGATTTCCATTTTCTGAAGTCTTCTTCAATCTCCCATTTTTCGGTTCTACCATTTTTGTTGTAGTGGTCTTTCACTCCTTTGGTTAGGTTAATTTCAAAATATTTTAATTTTTCTTGACCTTATTATGAATGGTGTTGTTTTCCTAATTTTGTTATCAGTGAGTTCATTGTTGGTGCCCAGGAACATGACTGATTTTTGTGTGTTGATTTTGTATCCTGTTACACTACTGAATTTATTTGTTAATTCCAGGAGTCTTTTGGTGTTATTTTTGGGTTCTTCTATGTAGAGGATCATGTTTTTGTAAATAATGATAATTTGATGTCTTTTTCTCTTGCTGAACTGCTCTGACTAATATTTCCAGTATTGAATAGGAATGGTGATAGTGGGTATTCTTATCTTCTTCCTGATTTTAGAAGGAATGATTTCAGTTTTTACCCATTTAATATTATGTGGGCCATTGGTTTGTCATAAATAACTTTTATCATATTGAGATAAGGTCTTTCTATACCTATTTTTTCTGGAGTTTTTATCATGAATGGATGTTGGATTCTGTAGAAAGCTTTTTCTTCAACTACTGAGATGATCACATGATTTCGGTCCATACTTTTGTTTCTAGTTATTGATTTGTGTATGTTAAACTATCCTTGCATCCCTAGGAGGAAGCCAACTTGATCATGATGTATGACATTTTTTGTGATACATTGCATTGTTTGCCATATATTGCTGAGAATTTTTGCACCTTATCTTTTTATTTTGCTGTCATTGTTACTGTGGTTTACTTTCTCCTCTCAAAAGAAGGCTCAAAAATAAGAAGTCACACACATAAAGTGAAAAAGATATCCATCCCAACAGATGCACAAATCTCTTGTTATTTTCACTGCAATTTGGGTTCTGTTCAGAAAGTCTTCATGTACACAAGAATTATGAACAACAATGCATTGTTACTCCTCTAAAGACCCATAACTTCTCAACAACCGAATGCAAAAGTATTGGAATGGATGTTTATACCTATGAATGCCTATGTCAGAAAGTCAGTGAGATCTCTAAAACTGGACCTATGTCTATTACCATGTCTATTACCAGACACTAAACTAAAGTCAAAATGGATCAAAGATCTAAATATTAAAACAGAAACACTAAATCTGCCAGAAAAGAGAGTATGTAGAAATTTTGAAGACATAGGTATAGGCAAAGAGTTCATGAACAAAACCCAGACTTCACGGGGAATACTTCAAAGAATCAACAACTGAGATCTCATCTTATTAAAAGCTTTTGCACAACAAAATAAATCACCATGAGTGAAAAGATAACACACAGAGAAAAAAATTTAGCCAACTGTCCCTCAAACAAAGGACCTATAGCTAGAATATGTAAAGAATTGAAAAATGTCATACTCTCCAAATTCAAATACCGAATCCAAACATGGGCATCTTAGATGAATATGCACTTCTCAGATGAAGAAATACAAATAGTAAATAAATATAGGAAAAATGTCCAATATCATTGGTCATTCAAGAAATGCAAATTAAAACAACACTGAGATTCCATGTCACCCCAGAAAGAATGGCTGTCATCAAGAAATCAACCAATAACAAATGCTGGAGGGACTGTGGGAAAAAAAAGAACCTTCCTTCACTGTTGGTGGGAGTGCAGACTGGTGCAACCACTATGGAAATCAATGTGGAGATTCCTCAGAAAGCTAGAATTAGAAGTCTCATTCAACCCAGCTATTCCCCTTCTGGATATCTTTCCAGAAAAATTAAAAACATCATACAACAATGATATATATCCACTTATGTTTACAGCAGCACAATTTGTAATAGCTGTATCTTAGAAACAACCCAGATGAGGAATGGATAAAAAATATGCGATCTTTTTATACAATGGACCATAAACTTGAAAGATAAACTTGAGACTTTTACAGGTAAATTAATGCAACTTGAAACCATACTCATAAGTGAAATAAATGAGACTAACGTGTGTAAATGTCATATTTTCTCCCTGGTGTGAGAAGCTGAAAAGGTAAATAAGGTCTAAAATGTACAATAGATACTGTGAAATGAGAAGAAAATGTTCCAAAGAAAAAGGAAACTAGGATGGAGAAAAGGGAAAAGGAAGGAAGGGAAAAGAAAGAAGTGCCAATTAGTTTATACTACTAGTGCTGCTTAGTTCTTGAAAAGGAAGGTTTGGGCTAATACATTTGGAGAATGTTGATGCCCATATCTTGTACTCCAAGTAACTACTTTAAAGATAGCAATATGCAATGTGTTAACTATTGTTAGTCTCCTATGATTTTGTTATAAAATTTTGTTTTACTTTTTTCCATTAAAAAACATTAAAATTTTTAAAAAGTCAATGAGATCTCAAATAAATAACCCAAGGATACATCCCAAGGTCTTAGAAAAACAAGAACAAATCAAAACCAATAGAAAAGAGGAATAATAAAGATCAGAGAAAAACGAATGAAATAGATATTAAAAGAAAATTACAAAGGATCATTCTTTGAAAAGATAAAGTCTTAGTCAAACTAAGCATAGGGACCGAACACTCAGATCATTACAATTAGACACGAAATGAGGATGCCAACAACAGACATCACAAAAACACAGGTGGTTTTGAGGGGAAAACCTGTACTCTAGGAAGTTTCTAGACCTACCAAATGTGAAGCAAGAGTATATTTTTAAAACCTGAGTAGATCAATAAACAGCAAGGAGATTGTAGCAGTGATAAAAAGTTTCCCAGCAAAGAAAAACCCTGGCCCAAATGGGCTCATTGCTAGATTTTGCCAGACCTTTGATGCAGAACACCAGCGCTCCTCAAACTATTCCATGAATAAAAATGAAAAGAATGTGTTGTAGTTCGGCTTACAAGGAAAAGGATTTAATACAGGACACATAATTTATAGGATTATTTTATAATATTCACCCAAAGAGTCAAATGCAAAAGAGTGCAGGACATGTGTCCACACATTAGAGAACCAAAGAATCCAGCTGAGTACCTGCATCCCATAGTAATGTCCTGTGTGAGTTCAGCTGAAGACCTAGAGCCTGTAGTGATGTCTCATGCAAGTCTGTATCAGGGATCTGCCCTGGGAAGGCCCAAAAGTCAGTGGTGGAAGCTAGAAAGTCTGTGCCAGCAGCATGAAGCGTCTGTGCCAGAAGACTGAGGGATGTGCACTGGAGCAGGGAAGTGATGCTCAAGACAAGCACCAAAGCTTCCCCAAAGAAAACCTCAGCCATCTCCAGCTACAGTGAGGACTCAAGCAACTCTGATTATGAGAACAGGTGAGTGCATATGAGGAAAGCGAGCTTGACAAGCTTCTCCGAGAGAAGCAGCAGCCCACCATCTTCCCCTCCAGCTCTCTTGTACGCTGTTGGCAACAGTCCTCAGACAGGCCCTCCACATCCAGCACCTCGCTGATTTACTTTGGCTGAGTGTCCCAAGTTGCCCAGCAGTTGATCCACCACAGAGTGCTTCCGAATTCATCCTGTAGAGCCAACATCACCCTCATCCCCAAACAGGACATGGACATAAGTAAACTATAGACAATATCATTGCAAAACTCCTGAATAAAATACTTGCAAACAAAATTCAACAACACATTACAAAAATTGTACACCATGATTATTGATTTCACTCCAGGGGCAAGGATGGCTCGGATTACACAAATCAATCCCCACAATTTTCCACATAAATAGACTCAAGAATTAAAATCACATGATCATTTTAATTGATAAAGAAAAAACCTTAACAAAAGTTAGCATCCCTTCCTCCCATCCCTAGAGAAACTGGGTACTGAAGAATCATGCTTCAATACAATAAAGACTAAATATGTCAAACCCACATCCAACAGCACTCTGAGTGGGAAAAGCTGAAGCATTTCCTTTAAATAAGGAGTAAGATAGGTACGTCCGTTGTTCACCCTCATTCAAGGTGCACCTGAAACTTTAGCCAAAGCATGTAGACAAATGAAATGAATAAAATACACTTTCAAAAATAGGAAAGTAGGGGCGAGGGACATAGCTCAGCTGCACACACTCCTGCCTGGCAAGCACGAAGTCCTGAGTTTGATCCCCAGTACCAAAAAATATAAAACTTAAAAAAATAGGAAAGTAAAGATCAAATTATATTTATTTGCAGATGTTATGATCTTATAGTTAGAAGACCCTAAAGGCTTGTTATGGTTCTGTCTTGGTTACTTTTCTCTCGTTGCTGAGCCAAAACATCTGACCCCCAAAATGAGGGAAGGAAAGGTTTATTTAGCTCACAATTTGTGGAGATTTCAGTCCATACTTGGCTGGATCCAAGGTAGAGTGGCACGTGGCACAGGGCAACTGTTCATGGCAGCAGAAGATAACAAAAGCAACAAGAGCAAAAGGGAGGAGTGGCAGCAAGCAGCCTCTTTCTCTCCCTTACACTGCAAAACTACCTGCCCCAGGGCAGATGTAGCATGCACAACCATAATCCCAGCATTAGACCGTGGGTGGATCATAAGCTCTAGAAGCCCGCCCCCTGACGCAGACACAAACCACAATAGGCTCCTACCTACATGTCCCCCTGAAGACTCCCGTGCCCACAGTAGGGGTTCTGGGAGATGACTGGATCCTGGGCGTGTGTTACTGCATTAGTTCGCTGATTGGGTTAGCGCAGTTCTGGACTTACCCCTGGGTGTGCGTGGCACCAGCCAATAGGGTTGTAGCCTGGATGAAATAAAAAGGAAAAGAAGGAAGGCTTGCAGCTTCCAGCCTGCAGCACCATGAACTGTTTCTCCTCCTTTAACTTTGGGGTGTTGGGGATTCTGTCCCAGAAATGAGAAAATAACTAAAACAAGACTCCACCAAAAGACTTTCATAGGTGGTACATTCAGCAAAGCAGCAGGATACAAAATCAATATTAAAAATCAATAGTGTTTCTATACAGTAATGAATGAGCTGAGAAAGAAATCAGAAATATAACTCTATTCATGGCAGCATCAAAGAAATAAATCTAGTAACCAACCTAATCAAATAGGTAAAAAATCTCTACAATGAAAACTGCAGAACTGAAGACAGAAATTGAAGAACGTACTAGAACACAGAAAACTTCCATCATCATGAATACGCAAAATTATTGTTAAAACAGTCCTATATTGGCGTTAAATTTTTTGCATGCTTTACACATTCTAGGTAATCTAGAAAAATAGGATTCTTGGAAGAAGAGCTTTCTCCTGTCCTGTAGGCTGTCTCTTCACTGTTAGTTTTTTCTTTACTGTGCAAAAGCTTAAGATTTGTAGGACAGGGAGAGGCTGCAGATGCAGGCAGGATTTGAGTCCTGAGGCAGAATTCCTTCTTTGAAAACCTCAGCTTTTGCTCTTAACACTTCACCTAGTTGGATCAGGCTCACCCATATTATACAGGTAACTTCTTTTACTTAGAATCATCTAATTGCAGCTATTTAGTGCCTCTACAAAATATTTTCACAAAAACATTCACATTCCTGACTTACTAGACAACTGAGCAACATACACTACTCAAGTTACACATAAAATTTAATTATTACTGCAACCAAAGTGAACTCCTACATCTGTCACATTAACACCTGCCTGTGAAATCCTAAATTTCTAAAAACCCACTGTGCAAATGCAGTATTAACTTTATCCTCAGTGTCTACTATTCTAAGAATGTGGAGTACATTGAGACCTTACAAAGAGGTTCGCCATCACACACTGCACTGGTTTTCTAAAAGACCACCCTCAGATGAACCAAGACTATGAGCGATAAATCTGTAATAGTTTTTTAGATTAAAGAAAAGCTCTGAAATAATCTCCATTGCAATTTACTTAAAATATTTTATTGTTAGTTGGGCTAAAGAATGAAGTTGCCACTGGACGTGGTGGTGCACACCTGCAGTCCCAGCTACTCAGGAGGCTGAGGAGGGAGGATTGCCTGGGTCCAGGAGCTCCGGGCTGCAGTGCGCTATGCCGATCGGGTGTCCACACTACCACACTGAGTTCGGCATCAATATGGTGACCTCCTGGGAGTGGGCAACCACCAGGTGCCTAAGGAGGGGTGACTAGGCCCAGGTCAGAAGAATGAAATTGCCTGCTAAAGTACCCATGAAATCATGAGTTTTTAGCAAGCATACAGGCGCTTCTTAGTGGGTAGGTCAAACCATAGTAACATTTCCGCTTACTGAAGGTGTCGCCCAGAACAGCTCTATTTCCTTTTACCTGTGGATATAAATGTCCCACACTTTGGAAATCTAACAGTTCATATGACACACAGGAGGGCAGCAGTATTCGTTTATAGCCTCCTCTCTTTCCGGAACATCTCTGTCCTGAGCCACTTCTTTTCCAAATGGAAAAATATTCTAACCTGCTAATTTGAGTGATTTTATGTACTGATATTCTTGATTAGCATACTGCTCAATAATTTAAAGTTTTTGTCAAAGGAACTTACTGCCCCTGAATTTTATTTTTGATATTTACCTGCATCAAGTCAGTTTTTATCTGAAAACCATGAAAAGTGCATGACCTTTCCTGATCATTTGGTCTGATACTTCCAAACCTGGTATGTAGCACCTTTTTGTTGTTTAGAAAGTATTTAGGAACTTTTACTTCTTTTTCTCCACTCAAAAAACAGTAAGCGGTGATAGACCAGTTTATTGCTGATCCACTAATAACATCCTTCAACTAAGAAGATTATCTCCTTATCTCTTCATCTGATATACATCTGCAGTTGGTTGAATTATGTCCTCCAAATAGATATACTTCAATCCTAACCCTTCACACCCATGAACGTAAACTTACTTGGAAAGAGGGTCTTAACAGGTGTAATCCAATTAAGATGAGGTCCTGTTGAATTAGATTAGAGCTCAGCTTGATAACAGATGTCCTTATGAGGGGGGTGCAGTCTGGAAACACAGAGACACACACATGGAAGGAGGGAGGACGAGGCTAAGGCTGGGGTGACGCAGCCACATGCTGAGGAGCACAAGAGGTTGCCAGGAGACGCTGAGAGACAAAGAGCAGGAAAGCAAGGTTCTCCCGTGGGGCATTTGGAGAGGGCATGGCCTGCTAATGCCTTGATTTTGGACACCTAACTTCCAGAATTGTATGGGAATAGCTTTCTGCTATTTTAAGCCACCAAGTTTGTGGTAATTTATTTCAGTGATAGGAAACTAAAACGTCATAAAATATTCCACATTCCTGTGTGTCTGTATTCAACTGTTGAGGTGCTTGGTTTGCCACAGTTTTGTTCAACCTATAACTTTATGATGCCCCTGTTATTTCTTTACACAGAGGTAACAATATGCTACATTCACAAATTTTTTTTCTTGAAAAATCATTTATCTCTGGAGACAAACCATGTAGCACTAGTATGTTGTACCAGTATGGATATTATTACTGTTAATATTATTGTTGCTTCCATTTCATAGGTTAAAAGAAATGATACTCAGGGAAATCACATGACTAATGAGGAGGACAGGAGAGGTAACATACTCAACTCCAAGGTAGAACTACACTTACGACAGCATTCCATGTCCTACAATTGAGATTAAATTTTGAAACTACCCAACATATATACACTGCTCAGAAAGTGTTAGAATAAATTACAATGATACCAACTTCATATTCTGTCTGCACATGTATAGTGTTGGTCAAGACAGACCATTTCAGGAATAAACATGACAATATTTATGAATTCCTTTTATAGCATTTGTGCTTGAATATTTAGCTATATTTCCATGTGCATTGCCCAATAACTTTTTATTTAAAATAATTCTATTTGCAGTGTGTATAACTTGGGGACTATAAAAGAATACCATGCACCACATTCATACACACAGACACACGGGGAGTCCTGCGAAAGAGCCGGCCTTCTTCCCCCTTTTACACACCTTGAGCGTGAAAACCCAGCTGCCAACCAAAGGTTTCATAGAGAAAATCAAAATCCCTCCTTGAAAGTGACAGCTGAGCCACCCTGGAGGGAAATACTGGATAGGGAAGATATTAGCTTATTGGCTTCTCTGATACCAGGCTGGGTCCCCTGACTTACTTTGGCAAGAGGGGGTGGGCAGCGATGACACATGCCAGATGCCAGCTACATAGTAAGGGCCTAAGAAGTCTGCCAAGCTTCACCGTTCTCTGCACGTGTCTGTGTCCACCGTGAGAAGAGTATCCCTTCATGTGCCATTGGCTCCAGAAGAAGGGCATATTCACACCACATCTGAACTCAACTAGCAGCCTGGAGCCAAGCTCAGCCAATCTCAGCTACCCACCAGCGGAGCCCATCAGAGCCAACAGACTTCAAAGAAATGTGTGAGAAATAGATGTTATAAGCAAATTTGGTGAAATGTTTGTTCCACAGTATTGTTACAGAAAAAGATAATAAAAACACCTCTCATAGCAGGAAAACTTACGGATTAAGCTAAAAACAGATTTCTACTGAGAAACAAAATGATGGAAATAGTCCAATAAAGCAACAGCTTTAAAACTACTGGGTGTGGCATCTTGAGGCCACTAGAAGTTTCATAACTTTCCTTGTTTTTATTCACCTACAGATGAGCACAGGAGATCTGTGAAGCACCATAATTTCACCACAGAACACGCCACAAAAGAGCCAACTAATTTTCTACTGGAGCTCTCATAAACTATGGAAGAAAGCACCAAGAGGCCAGAGATGTCCAAGATAAAATACAGAGCACAGAAAGTAAACTGCTGTGGGCACCTGTGAAGACAGAGCAGCTTTCTCATCTTCGAGGGCCCTCACAGTGCGTCATTCTTTTGGACACCGGCTAATCCTCACTGCCTGCCGTCCATTTCACAAGCTTCAGTTTCCCTGGGGAAGGGCACCTCTTCCCTCTTGGAACAGGTGTGTGGAAGTGTTTATGAGAAGCTCTGGCCAAGCGTGGTGGTGCACACCTACAATCCCAGCATTTGGGAGACTGAGGCAGGAAAATCGATGCATGTTTGAGGCCAGCCTGGGTTACATAGTGAGTTCAAGGCCAGCCTGAACTACACAGCAAGACCCTACCTCAGAAAACCAACAAACAAATAAAACATCCAAAGTTTAAAAAGGAATCTGTCCTCCCTTTGGCCAAGCTAGACAAACAAATATTTTTCTAGAGTGTGAATCCCGAGCTATGTGCCACAAAATCTGAAAGCAGCTGGAGAAAATTAACTGGAGGCCTCCGCTTGAGCAAAACAGTGCGGACATTTCTGCTGCCAAGACCACCTGGACCATTCCTCAGTCTGGTATATTAACACCATCTTCCTAAACTTTCCTTTCTGTCATGAACGAGCCAGAATTGATATTTTTGCTCGCAGCTAAAGAACCCAGAGTGACACAAGAAAATAGGAAAAGAGCTTTGTGCCTTCAGAGGAGAAAAGAAGGGGAAACAGCACAATGCCTCCTCCTGTCCTGAACGGTCCTGCGTTAGCCTCACTGTCTGGGTTTGTACTTACTGACTAGATTCAAAAATGAAGCATGACTTGGAAAGATCAGATAATGTATAATTATTCAAACTTCCCTGCCAAGAAAGAAATGGAGAGGTGTGTGAACAGAATACAGCCATATGTGCTTTAGAACATAAACTGTGAGATATGCATTCTGTCGGTTGGTCCACTCACCATGGAACAGGACATAAATAAAATGAGCGTCTGCCTCTTGGACTTCACAACACAGCTGTGGGCCTCCTCATAACCCTGTGTTACAGCTTGTATCTAGATGTCCCCTCAAAGCTTCATGTGGTCAAGGTGGGGCTTTTCAGAGGCAGCGGGATCTAGAGTGTGTGATGCTGGGATTAAGTGTGCGATGCTTGCATTAAGGGTGTGTGTACTAAATTAGTCCTTGAGAAAGCCCACCCTGGATGCAAGTGCTACCCACCCTCAGGGCATGTAGCCTCGATGGCACAGAGGTACACAAAGAGCGCTGCTTTGTCACCTGCCACTGCCGCTGTGCTACTTTGCTACTTTTCTGTGTTCTACCTGCCACGAACCATTCCTCCTCTGTGATGCCCCTCTGCCATATCATCCTGCCTTGGAGCCAGCCAACTATGGACTGAAACCCCTGCAAACTGTGAGTTACAATAAACCTTTCCTCCTTTAGCTTTGGGTGTTGGGTATTTTATCTCAGCAAGGAGAAAAGTAGCTAAGATACCTTGGAAAGTCCTACCCTATGACCTTGCAAAGCCCTTTCCAGCTGGGTCCAAAAACCCAGGAAGCTTCTCAAGGGGAAAGCTCATTTCAAAGAAATCTATGAGCCAGTTGGGCCTTCTGAAGACCAGAGGTTTTCCCTGCAATTACTTTGTATTCTTTTAAAATGCTGCAATTAAAAATTTATGTTCATTTGAATTTTCCATGTGTTTCTACATAGCCTTAAATTATTTTTTACATTTTATAGTATTTGAAAGTTACTGTTTTCTAAAACTATTTATTTTCTAACTTCCTAAATTTAAACTAGTCATTCTCTTGATTTTCTAAACTCGGGTAGTTTTTCTGTTCTAATCCTTAATTTTTTTTGCGATAACAAGAGTTCTCCACAATGCTCTTGAAGCCAAGATTGACCTGTCATCCATAGCAGCCTCGAGGGCCGAGATAGCACCACGCCAGCACAACTGCGTGCTGCCAGCCTGCCTCCCAGACACGCTGCCATCCCAGCCCATCCTCCTCATCAATCTCCACCACACAAACACTGCAAGCGCATTCTTAATTTTCTTGACTAACTTATCAGCAGCCCCATTAATATTCTAAATTATCCTCTCTGGAAGACAAATGATTTCACCATTTGTCTTCTTTAAACATCTTCTAGTCACAAAACATGGCCTTAAATTCCCTGCTATCAAATTTTAGGATACAATATTTTTCAGTCTCTCACCAAAAGTGAGTTATCCGCATTCTCCAGGGGATTGCTCATGTGAGACTTGTACATTTAGCTACCCATAACCCCGCTCATTCTCTCAACAGGTACTTTTGCAGCCTCTACCATGTACTCGGCAATCTCAGGGATCCCAAAATACAAAGTCAACAAAAATCTCCATCCACGTGGAGCTTACAGTTCCAATGAATGGGTCCTGACATTAAACAAATCAGTGCATTAAACATAGAATATACCAGAAAAACAATGCAGGGCGGGGGAAAGTGAGCGTAAATCTGGGGGAGCTGTGGGTTTAAGTGAGGCAGTCACTGAGGGCTTCATTAAGAAGGTGACAACACTCTAGCTAGTTGCAGAGGCTGAATCGATGGCCCATCCCATAGTTTTACAATGAGAAAACCATTAGAAGAAAGCACAATACTAACTCCCCTAACTGAAAACATGCAATTAGTTGCTTCTGGTCAGGACCAAACCCCACTTTCCTAGTACATTTTACCTCTTTATTTGGTACCTGCTTCTGTTTAAAACAACTGATATGAGAATCTCATTGCACATCTTATTCCAATGTCCACCTCCTCCCATAGGTGACCCCACCCAAACAAAGCTAATGAATCCCAACCCCAACTCTACCCATCAAGTACAGATACCACTTGAGTTAGACATCTGGATTCAGAAGCTACTGCCCCCCTCATGGGATACCTCACAGCTATCTCAGAGACCATCTGTCCTAATCAAAAAGCTCATCTTTCTTCCTAAGCCTGTTTCCCTTCCTGTTCCTACCTCTCAATTACCCAAGTTAGAAAGCTTGATCTACACAAAGCTTTTTCTACTTCTCTCCACTCTGTCCTCAGCCTGTAAAAGACATCACCACATTCTTCCTTGTGTATATGTTGTACTATGGGTCCTCAGCTAACTCCCAAGGTCTCAGTAAATGTTGGTGACCTCATTATGCCTATGTGATGAATAAAGTCCCACCCACGGATTATATCTGTCTCTTCCCAGTTCGATACAAACATACCACCACAATCATAACTCATAACCCAAACACTTCGTCTTTAATAATAAAATTTGTTTTTATAGATTCTTCTAGAGATTTCTAGACACATTAATAATAACTTAGACTACAAAATTTAAGAAAATCTCAGAAAATCACAGATTTTCAAGAATATACTTAGACTCCAACATTGTTAAATGAACCGTATCTAGTTGCATAAATCTTATATAACAGGTAAGGTAAAAAGTGCATTTCTCTTATCAATAATCTAATCCCTGAGGCTATAAAACATCCAATATCTCAGTAAAGCAACACTTCGGCACCTTTCTTTAATGTTGCAGAACCCTATTATGAGAAGGAAAAAGGAGACATGGAAATTTTCCCACTGATGCAAAGAAGAAAAAAGGTGAAACTCTTTCATTATCACCCCCCCCGCACTCCAGTTTGAGTGTGGCCATCCACACATTCACACAGTGCAAAGACAGTATGGACCTGGACTGGACCAACATGAAGCCAAATTCTTAATCATTTTAGTGTAACAGAAATCCCCCTAGAACTGCACTTCAGACTGGATGCATGATTTAGAGATGTGATAAACAGAAATTGGAATTTGTTGCAAGACCCAATGTTAACTTAAAAATAAGATTCCCACCTTGACTCTAGGTGGCCCCTTATACCTTTTTAAAACAATTACCTGTATGTGGTCTCATTTACTGATCATAAACACATGGAACGTGACAGGCAAATATGAGAAATGGGAACATAATTGAGAATTAGCTTACACAAAATGATGAAGATCCTTTACTTAGATGTTCTCTAGAACCATAGAATAATCTCACTTTCCAAGTAAAATCTCCAAGGCCCAAGGAAGTTGAGGCATACCAATTTCACATAGTGGGCTATTTTGATCCTGCTTAGTAAATGAAGATGAGGCATGAAAAGGTAGAACACTTACTTAATGGCACAGGCAGGCATGGAGTCGTTACATCTAAGTCTTGAACTTTTTCCATTTCTACTGCATGGTACCTTTAAGTCAAAATTGCAACTGCACATCTGAGAGCCACCAGAGTGGTCAAAAACCCCTACAGCCCATCATGGAACTCAATTTCCTGGTAGAAAGCAGCACTTAGGAAAATCTTATTTGAAATCATCGCCCAGCTACAAATGAAAACCTTCCCAACAGGGACAGGAAGGAACATCTGCCGCCTTGTGCTCGCTCGAATGCTGCAGAGCTGCTGTCTGCTTCGGAAAACGCCACCGGGTTGTCCTGGTGTCTGAGTAAGTCCTCAGTGCCGCTCTCCTAGCTCTCTCAGTATTTTTTTTTTTGTGGCAGTACTGGGGATCGAACTCAGGACCCTGCGCTTGCTAGGCAGGCGCTTATTCCACTGAGCTATAGCCCCAGCCCTGACTTCTCTCAGTATTGTCGCTGTCTTCTTGCTCAGAATTGCTTGTGTAATTGTCTCTCCCACCATTGACCTTTCTGAAACCAATCTTCCTTGTCTTTGTGATTATGGAAAGCTGTTCTCTATGCAAGCCGCACACTTTAGATATCTAAAACCTGGAGAGAAAACATCGCAGTTGTAATTATAATGGACTTCAAATTCCTATTATTCATGTTGGGGAGAAAACACGCAGTAAGGATTCATTACTCATGTTCTTTGAAACTCAAGGAAAAATAGTACGTATTTTTGTTTGAGCTCACACTTTAATTTTAATAATCCCTAATTACTTTCTAAGAATTTTTATATACAGTTTATTTTTGTTTCTATCTAAGTTAAAGAAAACTGAGGTCTTTTACTTGGATCGTACAAATATAAGTAAACCCAACTGTAGCTACCCCTAAACCCAAACCAACTGACCTCACTCCCTGGGGACAAACTAATCTTCAAACTTAGGAATCATTTTGAAATTCTGAAGCCCAGTAGGAGCAAAACTACTAACTGTTGATTATTATGCAGGACTTAGCATTAATCTAATTAAGTGAAATGGAAATCCAATTTCAAGCATTGTTGTACAAATTTGCATATGACACAAGCAGTCAAAAATCTGTCTAAAGTTAAATGAAGCACATGTACAGTCTTCTTATCAGTTTGAATTTGATTTCTGCTCAGCCCTATTTTGAAATATTGCATTCTCAACATCTGCAAACCACTCGTGGCGCAAATGCTGTTGCTAATAGCTGCTTGCTATAGCGTTGCCAGCTCTCTCACGGAGCTTTAGTAACAAGGAGTGGGTGCAACATAAGCCTGCAATTTTGAAGGAAGATCTTCTGGGAATTTCTGAGGAAAAAGAGAAGCAAATAGATTTCATACTTACTGCCAAGTCAGTTCCTCCTAGAATTTAGAAAGATGTGGGCAACAGATTACATTTTACAAACTACTCAAAACTTAGCTACCCCAGAAAATCTATTCTAAAGTCTTTGAAAATACAAAGCATTTCTTTCTTTGAAAAGAAAGACGATATATGAACGTGGACCAAGAGGAAGCATGAAAAGCCAGCCCTAGAGTCTTGTTCCCTAAAATGTCCCACAGAATCATCAACCAGTCGGATGGAACACCTAGTGTTACCACACCCTAGCTTCTGCACCAAATGGTACAGCCAGTGTGGGCACAGGTGGAACAGTCAGGAAAGAGGAGTCCTCCTTGCCACGAGTTCCAGTCTTCCCAGAGTCCTGCAGAGTAACTCATGATGCCTCAGCTCCTCACAATTTGACATTTAAAATGTTCTGATTAAAAAGCATGTGTCTTGAACAGAAGAGAAAAATGTTCCACTCACAATCTGCCTGCACTTTGTGAATTACCAATAGCAGCTAATAAAAGGAAAACAAAGCATAAGAGTGAATTCGGTGTAAGGAGAGAGAATAATGGTAGCAGACGCAATACACAGCAAGCTTTTATACAGAGCCATCACGCCAGGAAAAGAATTGATTGCTTTTATACTAGGAGAGAATGCAAATGAAGGGCTAGAGATACACATTAGCATTTGAGGTTAAGCATTCAACAGTGTCTCAAAAGACAGTGAATTATAGCCGGGTTGCAGTTCAGTGGTTGAGTGTGTGTTTAGCATGCAGGAACCCAAGGTTTCAAGTCCAGCATCACCATACCCTTCCAAAACTACTGATTAACTCAGAGGAACTTTGGGATAATAGTATGTTATGGTTGATACATTGTGTCAACTTGGGGAGTCTAGAGCTTTGGCTAAGTTACTCAGCAGTTGTCAATCTTGGGGTAGAAAGGACATGCCCTTACCCTTCTGGGATGTTGTTTGCTGTGTTAATTTGGGAAGTTTAAAAGGTTAACTATGTGTGACTCAGGAGGGAGCTCCGGTGCTTACTTTGTAAACATCCTGAGCCTGTGGAAGAGGAGGGCATGGAAATTGTGTGAGGGCTACACACCCCCCGGGTGGGGGTAGGTTGTTTACAATGTAAGGGAAGAGAGGAGGCTGCTTGCAGCCATTCCTCCCTTTTGCTGGTTGTCTTTGCTGTGCTCTGCTGCCCTGAACAGTTTGCCCTCTGCCATGTGCCATTCTGCCTCTGAACCAGTCAAGTATGGACTGAAACCTAACTGTAAGCTAAATAAACCTTTCCTCCCTTCATTTTGGGCGTTGGGTATTTTGTCTCAGCAAGGAGCGAAAAGTAACCGAGACAGTAGTATAGCCTAGGAGGCATTTGACTATGCCCTCGGCACTTTGCATGTGGTTTACACACGAGCAAGACATAGTCTCTTTGTGCTTGAATAATTTCCAGGCTGTGAGTCAAAATAGTGCAGGAAAGCAGAGAGAGTCTTCACCTTGGGGTCAAAATCTAGATTGCAAAATTGGCACAAGGTCACAAATTATCCTTTAAAGTGACATTTTTATCTTTATCTCTTCCTTATGTGTCATGTTAATTTGCAAAAGCAGAAAATGAAGACCCACTTGTACAGAAACCTGTTTACCAGGTAACCTGTTGCCATAGACTGGCTCAAAACTTCAGTACTATTGACCTTTAATTTTTGGATACAGTGGTTCCATTTTCTAATAAATATTTTTAAATAAAACAATTAACATTACAGAAGCACTTTTTAAATCCAAACTGATTCTATCTTTCATTCTAAAATATGTATGTCTGCCGATATACCCAGAAGTACACTGTAATTCAATTTTTAGTTTTTCGAGGAACTTCCATACTATTCTCCATAATGCTTGTCTACTTAGAGATCTCTCTTGTCTGTAAAATGTGGATAATGTAATACTTGTTTGCTTTACTTACCCAATAAGATCTTGAGAAGCTAAAATAATTACAGTTTGAAAAATGTTTGTAAATAGTGAAGAGCCTTCACATTAGTGGCCGCCACCATACTAGGAAAGCCAAGATTGCCAAGCTAATCCATGCAGTTCTCATTTACAGACCTGCAGGGAAGATGTGCTTAAGAAAGAATTGCAGAGAGCTTAAGAGGGATTCAGTTACTCACAGATCCAAAAGACCAGCACAAGGCAAAACATGAATAGAACAGGGCACTAGAACCAAGACAAGTGGGATGTTCTCCTACATGTACAATTAGAAGCACGGTTCAGAAAAGGCAAAAGATACATCGTTATGCCTCATTAACCATCTCCAGATATGCTTTGAGCTCTTCTCATGATAAGCCAGCTATTTGTAAAAGATATAGTTTAGCTAAAATCTCATTCACAAAATTAAATAGCCCACAACATTCAACCTCAGAATATGGATTTGTGCTACAAGATGGAAAGCTCTGGGAGAGACTTAGTGGGTTTAAATAAATGAATTGTTAAACCAGGATGTGGAGTAAATAATTTCAGATCCTCTTGAAAAGGTTTAGCTACCAATAAACATTCCAGTTTTTAACTCAGTCTGCGGTCACAACTCTACTCTCTTTGCTGTGCTTCTTTGTCACTGCCCGGCTGAATGCATTCATGCTTGTTCTAAAGAATCCAGGGCCTCACTGGCCTCAAAGGGTTAAAGAATACTGTGCCGATGAGTTCTTAGCCTTCTTAAGCCTGGTAGTCCACTGAAATCAGAAACACGAAATCAAACGGAGCTGCAATGTGAAACTTCTTCCCCAGGAAAAGTTTGTATTACAGTGTGAGCAACCATGTATCTATCTGCCAGAGTCAACCTAAGAACCAGCAAACAGTATTTCAGTATGAAGGAGATTCAATAAGGAATGAAGTATGTTCAAAACCACAGAAAGGACTGAAGAGGTTAAACACTGGGTGCTGCCACTGACAAAGTTTGTTTACTTCAAAGTCACACCCCTTTAGCTGTGACCAAGAGGTTACCCAAGACAATCCATGGTCCTACACCCACGAATTCACTGCCAGGGGGTAGAAGATGGCATCTGAATGTTGAAACTATACTCATCTGAAGGAGTCAGGTTACCAGCTGACCTCTCTATAGCAAAACATCCCCTTCTCCCTCTTCATCCGAGGCATATACATATCATCTCTAGCTGAAAATACATCCCTTCCTCACCATGCTAAAGAACAGTCTAGAAAAGCAGCTTTTAGCCTTCTAGCCCCATTTACATGGATCGGTTGGGATAAAAGGAAGTAGAAGCAAATGCTGAGTATAAAATCTATATTTAACCCAGCCCGGTATATGCAAAGCACTTATGCAATATTATATGCACATTTAAGCATTTTAGAAGATTGAAAATATACAAGACAGGAATCTTTTACTCAAGGAGCATTTATTCTAACTAAGAAGATGAGACATGTGTGAATAGTTAACATCAGCAAAGAAAATTACTAGTATTCAACAAAGAGAAAGTTACAGGATTGAATATAAAGTTTTGTGGGTAAAGAAAATAGTAAGAAAATTGATTTTATGTTAAATAAGACAAAAACGACTTGCTCTTTGTTATTAGCACCTGCATTATTTCAGTACTAAGGACAGCTTCGTTGATGAGAGGAGATTTAAAGCTCCCTGAGGGTCAGTACAGACTCACAATTTCAACTTATCTGCCTAGCTCACACATTAAGTGAAAGTTTCTGCAGCAAATAATTATACGTACATTCTATCATCGCAAAATAAATTCTTGTATTCCCCTTGGCTTACAAAGTTATCAGGATATGAAAAACAACAACATATAGATCAATAAGCAAGCAGTATACCAGTTTGGGATTTCAGACAAAGGGAAAAACAGAAAAGTGGTCTCAAACAGAAGACAAGTAAAATGCCTGCCACGGGCTTTGAGGAAAGACAAGCAATAAAAATTTTAAAAACCCTGATCATGATAGACAGCAGACAAAGGGCCCAAGAGCCTAAGCAGTTCACGTCTTCTAAATGGGAAATCGCAGGATTTTGCTTCTAAATGGGAAATTGCAGAGGTTTTCTGGCTAGTGCATCTCTCAGCTCTAGTTAGTTCCCCTTTGTTCGAGGTGCCTGTGGCCAGGTGCTCCCCAGCGGCCTATCTGCAAGTGTACTCAGGGCCCGTTGTGACCAGCTTTCACCAGGTGGCTCCTTAGGAAATACTTTCCAAGCTTATAACATATTTTATGAAAGACATATGAAAATGTGGTGGAGAGAACTTAGGTCCAGGCAAAAATGAGTTCAAGTTCTATCATTTAACACAAACTAGCTATGTTTCATTGGCCAATTCATTTAACCTTTCTGAGTATCCTTTCATTTTTTACTTTGTTTGTTTGGGAGATTTTGCTAGTTTGCTTTTCTGTAAGATCAAAAATAATGACTATTGCCATAGAGCTATCATGGAATCAAGTGAATGTGTATACCTAAGATTTTAAGCATAATAGTTATTTGGAGATGTTTGGGAGAATTTTGTTTTACTCCTCTTTTCTCAGTCAATAGGAGGTATCAGAAAAAGGCGCCCTATCCTGAACATGAGACTTGTCCTTTTATAAAATATTTTTTGCTTTGAAATAATTTATAATCAGAGAATTTTGACCAGAGAATCCCTAAACACATCATACCCTGGATCTCCTACTATTAATGTGTTATAGTAGTCTGATGCATTTGTTACAATTACTGAGCCAAGCATCATTGCTGACTAACATACATAGTTTATTCAGATTTCTTCAGTTTTTCCTCAATATTTTTATGTTCCAAGTTGTCTTTTCTAAAATAGCCAAACAACCTTTAATATAAAATATGGTAGATAAGGTAATAGTATCAACTTTCAAAAGGGAGTTATCAAGGTAAATAAAAAGTTTTGTGTGGTTTATAAACTGACTTTTACTACCATTTCGAAAAGAGATTTCCAAAAAATACTTTCAGCCCCAGCAGCAGCATCAGAATGGGAGAGCTGGCGCCTAAGCTAACTATGACAGAAGGCAGCATGCCACCAGCACATAAGATTGCTGCACGAACAGGCTTAGTCTGCACGTTTCCAAGCAACCTTCCAATAATTCTCATCTTCATCCTCTACTAACATGAACTGCCTTTCAAATCGAAGCAAAAATTAAACTGAGAGAAAATGGGGGGCTGATCACTAAGACATAGTTCAGGAGATCAGAATCTGCAGAAGCAGATTTTATTTGAACTCATGACATAAACTGACCTTTCACGAACAAAGCACCCCAGGGAAGAGCACCTCTACTCTCTCATAAATTCATTTCAGTCTGTCAAAAATTTTAATAAAATAGTTAATAAAAACTATGCTTAAAAATTTATCAGTAGTGATGGTTACACACTGAGAGTCTTTCCGCGAATATTTGGTTTGAGGCTGTAATAGGCTCTGCATTTCACTGGACATTTGTGGAGTTGTTTTGACTTAATCACCACACTCACATCCCTTGTGCTGAGACCACGTTTTGAAAACCATTCTCACAGGTCTTCATTTGGCCCTTTGTATAGTTAATGTGGCTTCAGTATAGAATATGTATACCACTGGTCGAGGGGCTGAAATATTCAAGTCACTCAAGCATGTTATAGCTAAGGATTAACAAAATCCCCCATCTATGCTCCAGAGTAATTAAAATATGCAGTTATGGGCAGAGCTGAGAATTGGGAATGCACCTGAAATTTCATGAAGACTCATTAAACCATCAAAGATAATCCTAAGCAAAACATAATTCTGTGTTTACTCCCTTTGTTTTTGCATGAAAACAAGACCACTTGCTTACCTCATGCAAAAAATGAATGCATTGGCCTTCCACTTCTTGTAGAACTCCTTTTGGATAGACATTGGCTTCAAATTATAAGTTCCGTATGTCCTTGTCCTAGAAGGGCACCAACCCTCAGCCCACAGAAATAGGAACATCTGGTAGGAAAACTCAGGGAAGGTGAAAACATGGGGCCTCTCATCTCATTCTCTGCAGGCTTTAGATGGCAACTGGATGTTCTGTGGGAGGAAGACCCTCATCACCTCTGCGTTCATGCACTGGTGTTGCCTCCCATCACACGCTGCTCAGTGCTGACGCCACCCCCACAACACTCGTATTATACTGTTTTCTGAGCTCAACCCTGTCTCTAACCCAGCCTAGCAGACCCGCTGTAGCACTTCTGTGGAAAGGGGAAAGCTATGCTGCTGTTCTCTGACTTCCCTTAACCTGACACTTTGAAAACTTTTCAACTCTTCTCAAGAAGAAGGGAAGTTATTCAACAAGGGAAGTTAAAGAAAATTCAGAGGCAAAAAAAAAAAAAGGAAATCTAAATGGACAGATGCTATTAGTGCAGAAAACCACCTGGGAAATACTCTGTAGAAATGCTAACAATTCCCAAATTTCAACTACTTTGAGCAAGAAAGAAGTGCTTCCTTCAGTAAGTTCGAAGAGGGGATGACACCCGGGCTACACTTTCTGCACTGCCGCACACACACACGAATGCATCACAACGACTGCAGTGCTCGCTGCCCTGCTCATAGCAGGCTTACTATACCTTTAAAGGAGAAATAATATGTTAATTCACTTAATACAATGCCTTCACGGTTTGTGCATGTTGTCGACATTCACAGAATCTTCCTCTCTGTATGGCAGTATAACATTCCATTGTATCTCTGTATCACATTTTCTTTATCCACTCAACCAACAGTGGGCATTTAAATCCATTCTGTATCTTGGCTTTTGCAAATCGTGTTATAAACAATAGGAGTGCTGCTATCGCCTCGATACTGATTTCAGTTCTTCCAGAAAAACACTCAGGAAGTGGGATGCTGATCTGCCAGGTCGCATGGGAGCCGGAGGAACTGTCACACTGTCATCCGTAACAACTGCACCATTTTTCATTCCCAAGGAAAATGTACAAAGGTTTCTTTTTCTTCACATCCTAAGCAACATTTTTTGTCTTTTTTACAACAGTCATTCTAGTAGGTAAGGGGCTGCATTTTATTGTGACTTTAATTTGCATTTCTCTGGTGATTAGTGACCGATTTCTCTTTATTGGACATGGTGTGTCTCTTTTGGAGAAATGTCTATGTAAGCACTTAGACCACTTTTAATAGTGTCACTAGATTTTCCGCTAAGTAAAATAACCCACTTAAATACTGCGTACTTCCACTTGCATGAAATGTCTGAAGTAGTCAAAGTCACAGCAGCAAAGAATGCTTGTTCCCAGTGAATAGGCAGGAGGGAAAAATAGGGAGTTGCTAAGCAGGGGATATGCAATTTTAGTGCTGCAAGAGGATATGCTCTAGAGACCTGTGGTACAGCACTGTACCTAACAGCTAGCAATACTATATTCTACACCTTCTGTGAAGAAGGTAGATCTCATGTTAAGGGTTCTTACCAAAATAAAAGTTTAAATATATTTTTAAATGAAAAAAGGAGTTGAGAAACTGTGAATGTGCAGGCTCCCGGCCACTGCAGGCAACAGCTGACAGGAGAGCTAAGCAGGATGTGGGAGTGGCCTGTGCAAGCAATGCAGGACAAACCACTTCAGATCTTATTTCAGTGATTCATAAGACTAATGTGGGGGTTTCTAATGCCCGAACTTGGCCTACCTAACCGGACTAAGCGCAGGATCAAGCAGAGCTGTCATCTTGGAAGGGACAACGATCGTCCAACCATAAGAAAAGGAAAAAAGGAGACTCGTTCTACAAGGACAGATCTCCTTCCGAGGTCGGCTACAGTGGTGTGCGCAGAGCTTCTGTGCCCTGCCCATTATCTGTGTCGAGGGAGTGAGGCTTTGGCCATATTTGTGTGATTAAGGAGCTAATGAGTCACCTTGCAGCAGCTGACCTCTGAATTAGAACTGCTGCGTGGTTCCTGTCAGGGTCAGTGGTCTGCACAGAGCAGCTGCTTGTGTGCAGTCCATGCAGTATGCTACATTCACTAGAAGCTGGGCCATGGTGCTTTTTTAAAAACTTGGCTAATATTATGATATATGTATACATTGTGAAATGATTAAAAATCAATCTCACTAACTTTTTAAAAAACTTAGCTATCTGTCAAACATTTGTAATATTTGTAATTTATTTACAAATGAAGATTTTAACTGACAGAACATTTGCCCTAAAAATATTATGTCAGAGACATAGAGTTTTAGTCTTAATAGCAGCTTCAGTTATTTTTCAGACGCTTTATCTTAAAGGTCATCTTTCCAGCATAAAAATCTTGGCACTATGTTCATAATACAGGAAACCTTAAAATGTGATGCCGTGAGCAGTTTGGCCCTATAGTGCCTTGTTGCCTTAAATGAAATTGACTGTTGATATTGGGAATTCAATATCCATCCTCTCTATACTAAACTAAGTTGGAAAGCACAACGGGGGACAGGTCAAACTGACCCCTTCCTTTCCCATATTCATAAAAGTGAAAGTAAAGCTTCGTTCCTTGGAAGTGCAATAGCAGGCTGCAGTGTAGAGATGGGGCTCAAATCTCCAACTCTAGCCACGCAGTTTACATAATATCACAGTTTCAAGTGCTTCATCAGTGAAGTGATGTTAACATCTTTCTTGCAGCATCATTTCAAGGATTGGACAGGAAATTGTATGCAAAAGAACCTAGCAATAATGAGCGATCATTTGATAAAGATTCTGAAATCCAAATTTGTCTGCACTTAACTTTTCAACCTGCAAAAACAAATAGAAACAAAAGAATTTATTTTGACCTAGAGAGAGGCAGCCTGATGATCTCAATATCCTTCATGTCTTAACTCTGTTATTCATGTCTTCCTGAACCCACGCAATACCCAATTCCACGGGTCATTCTATTAAATACTTCTGCTTTGGTAGAGCTGAAATACCCATTTTCTATAAAAGAAAACTACAAAAAAATAAGTACTAGGAATTAAAACAGAAGTTTCCTAAAAGCAGCAGATGTGATTTACCCATCTTTACAACCCTGAAGGGAGTAGAAATACACACAGGAAGTGCTCTGAGACATTTGCTGTGAAAAGGCATGGCTAACCACTCGGCCTTTCTGAGCTTCACCTTGAAAGTTAAATTAGTAATATCTCCTCCACAACGCTACTGGAAAGACCAATGGAGAGGATGTGAAAATATCCACAAGTAGGTGGCCTGTGTGTTATCTGGGCCATTGAGCTGAGTCCCAATCTTTGACCAGACAGTCACCAAGCTAATAAACACATCCATTCTCAAAATAGCTTCCAAATTAAAACGTGTCTAGCACACATTCGTGGTAGTAATATGGGTTATTTATAGTGTACTGTCTTGAGGCTCTCATAGCCACGTACATGATAGAGGGTAGATAGATTGATAGATAGATTAAGATAGATGATAGTCACTTCAAGCAGTCTCTATATTTGAATTATATAAATCCTCTTTTAAAACTTCTGCCCTGCCGCAAATTTGACCTAGCATTTTATGAGCAACACAAGATCTGATTGCGAAATACCACCTACCCACACACATCAGCAAGAACTGCTTTATGAAGTTATAGGTTGCTAATGCTTCATCATATTCTATATTAAGGACATAACCTTCACAACTTTCATAGAGTAAGAGAGAATAAAAACTGACCTGACAATTGAGAACAGCCTGTTTCAGGAAGCCTCGTCTCTTTTAAACAAAAGCCTCATTACTCATTCCTTTTTCCAGAAGACTGCTGTGAAGTTTAATGTTATTCTCATATAACTTTTTAGAATATGTACAAATCATATAACTTTCACTACAGTCTGGTCTTCAAGTCATTTGTGTCTGTGTGTCCTTATCATTGGCCAGGTCAGCCCAAAGCCACCCTCGCCTGAAGTTAGCTTCCTACATGCAGGGATAACATTCAAACAAGAGCTGACCCTGGAATGGCTCCAGGCAGCAACCGGCCAGATAAGGCCTGATCCCAGTACCTGGGTACTCTGCTCGGTTCGGATCCGTTACCTCTGGGCAGGGCAGGAGAAAGGCTATTATAGGGTCACGATCACAGCTGAGAATGGAACAGCAGGCTCAAGACAGCGGCATTTACCAACAGATGCGGATTTTCTATATATTTTAACAATCAGTAAGGCCATACCAATATTATCTTTAAAATATGTATCCTAAATATGTGGAAAATGGGAGAGATAAAAGAATCCCATGTGTGAGAAGCTGCTTAAAATTTTCATCACTAAAAGACAGCCATAAGGACAGAAATATGGAAGTCTTCAAATCTCTAAATGAAATTAAGTTACTTGAGTGACAGAAAAAGAGATTCCCTGTTGCCCTAGAAGCTGCTACCACCTGGGTATCTGTTCGTTGCACACATGGCCAGTGGACACTGCGGAAAGCAGGCCAGAGCCATGGAGACCAGAGGAAATATCAGTCTAGAAGTTTGCAGAACTAGGGGGAAATAAAGAAGGTCAGAGAATTCCTCAGGAACACAGAGAATGCCTTCAGTATCACTCAGCTGCTCGTATACCTCTTCTTGCCCAAGGGTTCATGCAAGACTGTGTTCTAGAAAATGAAGCACAGTCCACAAGCTGATGCCATTTCTGGTTTGGGTTTCCCCCCAGGGTTCTAAGTAAAGCTAAGTGGGGAAATTAATTCAATGCTGCCAAAATGCCTCTAACCTTTTCAAAAAGACATATTGGTCAACAGTTATTTAAAGGTAGGGCTTTTAATGGCCAAAACCTCTTATAAAAGTTTAGATTTCCTCGTAAGCAGCCCATCACACCATTTGTTTTGAAGATGTTTAAGGAAGTGGCTAAACTAAACTCTTGTGAAACAACCACAGATGGACAGAAAAAAAGATGAATGGCTAATAGCCAGGCTTTCAGAGCCCGACCCGGGAATCACTGCTAACAGTGCGTTAGGCTGCATGGTCACCCTCAGTCTGATTTGAACTACACGCTTGCACAGGGGATACGAGGAGAGGGACCCTCTAATTCAGCAAGGTTTGTGCCCATGCAGGTCCTTGTGAATGTATATTCAGCAATCACATAACTACACTACCGAATCAATGCAGGCACTCTGTGAGCAAGTTTTCTCGTACCAGAAGGACAGTTTCTAAACTAAATTCCATTCCATTGAAGAACTCTTCCTCGTCTTTCAATGTATTTCATGTTAAAATAGTATTGCAAGTGCTTTAATATTATTTTCCAATAGGAGCGTGGATCCACCTCAAAGACGTCATACTTCCCAAGTTGAAAAATACGAAATCTTAGGTCTACCGATCCTCCAGCTCCTGGTATAGGCAAATGTACCTACACTATCTCTCTTTAAAGCTCTGTGTATATGCACTGTGTGCACACATGTGCGTATGTGTGCATGTGTGAGCACATGTATGTGTGTGTGTGTGTGTGCACACACGTGTGTGTGTGTTGGGGGAGGGTTGTTAGAAGATGACTCAGAATGTCTACCAGGAAAAATTGAGACATCAAAAGCAAAATAATCTTTTATTGTAGTTTTAATGCGCCTTTTCCCCATATCAGTAACCTGGGAAAGAGCCCAGGTTTATCAATCATTGCAAAAGAGCTGGAGTGGGGGGCTGAAAGACCTCAGAATTAATAATCAAGAAGCAGAAAAATAGTAACCTTTTCAAACAGTTCTGGATGGAACATACAGAAAAGCTGAATGTTGTAGGGAATTTGAAGATCAGCACATTCTCTGTACTACACTGAACTCAAACCATTGCACCAGAGAGATTTTTTTGGGAGGCTAGAAGGGCAAGCATATAAAGGCACACAAGAATCTGGCTCCTTCCAAATGTGCGTGCATAATTGTGGTAAATTCTGATTTTTAAAAACTTCTGGGGAACCCAGACTCTGGAGCCTGACTTTGAGGTTCAAATCTAGCTGAGAAAGTTGCTTAACTTTTCCCATAAAGAAAATGAGGCTAATGAGATCTACCTCAGAGAATTATTTTAAAGATTAAAATAAAAGTAAATATTTGTAAATGTTCAGAGCATCCTTGGCAAAGGCATGGGATCTATAAATTTTTATTAAGTAATAACAGTTAAGAGATATGTATGTAAATAAGGATCATCTATTAATTTCATGTGGTCTACTCACATGAATAAATCAAGATATTCCTAAGCCACATCCCTTCCTCTAGCCTTTGATTTCATTTTCGTGTGAGAGTTCAAAGGACTGAAGGTTACGGGGCCAGGACCCCCCAGATGTGCCTGTCCATGATTCCAGGGAGGGGCCCCATCTAACCCCAGCCTCCAGCCATTCAGGGAGTCACCAGAGACAGGTGATTGGGAAATACGACTAAGTTAAGATTCTGCTAGCCCTGCCATTGCAGAATAGTTTAATTAAAATCTCTGACATGAAGAAAATTATTTCTGCTAATCTATTGAGACTGGTTATAGGAGAAAAAATAGTGAAATAGGCTCTTGCAGTGAATTTATAATAATATAGTTGTACAATTAAACTGGGAGGGTAAAAAGAAAGTTAGTCTATATAATTATCCCCCTTACAGAGATACTCATTAGAGAACAAATTAAGGTCTCAGATGCAATAATGTTCAGGCAAGTCAGCCAGGGAACATAGCAGTTTCAAAATGTTCAGAGTATACTCAATGTCCATAATTTGAGGAGTATCTCTATTTTATTAATGGTTCATTCTAAAAAGCTAAAAAATGATCAGACTAAACTAATTATTGTACTACTTATTAATTGCTATTCATTATTGCTGAGATTATATTTTAAGTACTCTTAACAAATGCGTTTTTAATAATTAAAATGACAGAAATTAACTATCTGTGAAGGATTCGGACGCTCTGGTTAATTGTTATGTCCATACTGGGAAGTAGATGCTATATGTTAGAAAAAGTGGAAGCCACTCGAGCTTCTGGAATGAAGCTGGAAGGAGAGTGGATATGAATCCTACATTTTTTCTCACTAGCCTCAAGCTCCACCAAGATTGCAGAGCTCGGACTTCTTCTCTTCACACAGCCTGGCACCAGAGATGGCTGCAGAACCATTTATTCAGGCTGCAGTGCACCAGTTCCATTTGTCAGCTGGCCTGGGCAGGTGAACGATGGCAGGACTTGTCATTCACCTAGAGGGCAGCAGCTGCTCCAATTCTGAAGTGGTCCAAGAGGGAAGGGCAGCCTCATGCTGTGTTCTAGGGAGCTGCTTTTTCTGCCCACATGAGGTGTAACGGCCCCCACACCCCTGGGCGGGGAGAGAGAGCACCATCCGTTATGTCGGTGAGCGTGTGAGCTAAGGTAAAGGCTGCCTAATCACACTGCAAAGTAGCGTTTGCAGGCGCAGAGGCCGCCCTTCACATCCTAGTGACTTTGGGGAGGGATGGGAAGAGGAAACGGGGAAGAAGGACTAACAAGAAGGAAGGTGGAGAAGGAGCGAAGGTACAAACACAGCTCAAATTGCGTCTCATTCGTCTGTGTCTACTGCCCGCCTACCGGTGCCCGGAGAATAAAGAAACGGGCTGCATGTAGGGGTGTTGTTGCCATTTGGGCCAATTCTTCTCACTAGAATTCAAGCTCTGAATATATCTTTGTATTTTTTTACATTTACATCAGAGCTATCACTGATAACGTATAAAATGCAAAATTTGGTGAGTTTGATACATGTACAAACCATGAATCCATCACCATAGCCGAGATGTGGATATAGTTGTCATCCCCAAAAGTGTCCTCCGGCCCCACTATAACACCCCTTCCTTGCGCAAATATGGTCTTCCTGTGGTCAAGAGATCACTTTGCATTTTCTATGCTTTTATAGAAATAGAATTGCATGTATTCTATTTTGTCTGGCCCAAGGGTGCCATATGAGGATGTTTTGATCAAGGATGGACTACACACACAACTGCGGTCTCACAAGATTGCCTAGTGACACTGTAGCCCTCTTAGCTTGTGTAAGTACAGGCAACATCGACACAACCACAAAATCACCTAATGACCCATTTCTCACATGTCTCATCCTTAAAAACACATGAATGCACTTCCTAAACCAACCTCTCACGTTCACCTAATCTTGCCCCATATTAACACTTTCTATGTCTCCTTCATTTTCTTTACTTTTAAACAGTTTTAAACACCAACATTCACCAGGTGTTACAAAAGCTGTGTTTAATACATCCGTGCATACCCAAACCTTATACAGCTCATGTGCTAGAATTGGTTTGATATCCTGATAAGACAAATATAAACATGTTGCCTGTCTTAGACTGCCTGAAGCCCACCCCTCACACAGGAGTCATGCTGGTCCTTGGAGAGAATAAGAGTCTGCTATCTCAGGAGATGAATGGCAGATGTTAACTGGTTTATATCTAGATGCCCCCCAAGAGCCTCGCGCTCCTAAGTGGGCTGTCTTGGTTACTTTTCTCTCATTGCAGAGACAAAATACCCAACACCCAAAATGAAGTAAGAAAAGGTTTATTTAGTTTACAGTTTGTGCTTGTGTCAGTCCATAGTGGGCTGGTTCTGAGCAGAGTGGCACGTGGCAGAGGGCAAATGTTCATGGCAGCAGAGCACAGCAAGAACAACCAGCAAAAAAGGGAGGAATGTTGGGCAAGCAGCCTCTTTCTACTTCCCTTACATTGTAAACAGGCTTCCCCCACCCAAGGGGTGTATAGCACTCACTCCCACGTCTCTGTGCCCTCCTCTTCCACAGGCTCAGGATGTGTACGAAGTAAGCATCCTGGCTCGCTGCTGAGTCACTCAGCCAAACCTCTAGACTCCCCAAGTTGACATAATGTATCAACCGTAACATGGGCTTTTGGAAGATGATTGTACTATGGAGGTTTACAGCTAGTTTCTCATTAGGAGGCGGGCAGGGCGCACCGCCTAGAAAGGGTGATCTCCCTCCCTGCCCTTCCTCTCACACTCTCTGCTTGCCTACTGCCGTGCCAAAAGCAGTCCTCCTCAGCCTGTCTCTGCCATACCACCCTTCCTTGGAGCCAGCCCACTATGAACTGAAACCTGCACAAACTGTGAGCCAGGATAAGCCTTTCCTCCTTTGTGAGTATGAGGCATTATACTGCAGCAACAAGGACGTGACTAAGACAGGAGACTACTTACCTAACTCGTTTACCTGAACACATTCTGGAAAAATCTGAAGCAGGGTCGCTGCCATTTTACCATGACAGATGCATTCACTAAAATATACCCAGATTTTGAAAACACTGCTTTGAATCTTTCCATCAGTCTGGTAAACCAGAAAGGAATGATCAGGAGAAGACAAGGGAGGAAAGAGCACAGGAGAGTGAGAAGCAGACTTGGCTACAAGAAGTGAGACAATGGCCAGGTGTGGCAGTGCACACCTGTAACCCCAGCATTCGGTAGACTGAGGCAGGAAGATCCCTGCAAGTTCAAGGCCAGCCTACACTGCGTAGTGAAATCCTATCTCAGAAAGACGAAAAATAAAAGAAGTGAGAGAACGGCAGCCTGGCTTTATTGCAGAGCTGGCTCTGGTAGCCTTCTTTGCAAGTAGCAGCTGTCACTGAAATCAGTTGTGGGGAATCTTTTACCACCACTGATGCCTGCACCCAGGAGTGAAAGGCTATCAGACCCCTCGTGTGCGGTGAGGCAGGCAGAAGACTCTCCTTCTTGCTCCTTCCCATCGCTGATGTTTGGCACAGCACAGGAGGGCTGAAAGAGGCAGGGACGCATAAGATTCAGAATGGCTGGTATATCTCCGTGGTTCTTCATATTTCTCTTTAAAACTCCTGAGCACCTAATCAAGTCCAACCCTAAAGCAGAGTCAGATTAGACAAGGCAAGTGGGTCATTGACCCAAAGAAGCCCCAGACAAGCCACTCTGAATCTGGACCTTGGGCCATGCACCAAGACACCCAAGATGATTGCTTCAAGAGCAGAGCTGCTTTTAGGCCAACATCTCCACCCAAACAGCAAAAGCAGTTCTCCTGATGGCTCCACTGCACTGAGAGGTTATGGCTGCGAACCTGCCAGCATCCCGTCATCACAGGCACTTAGACTTCAAGGTCATCATCCTGTTAAATACATTCTGTGCTCACTCAGAAAACAAGGCAAAACCACAGGCATCAGTGTGTGGTAGAAGTACTCAGGGTCAGATCCCAAGGTTACACACTCTGACACGCCATGTCCCACTGGTAGTTGAAAGCAGTGATGTTGAGTGGATTGGGGGAGGGGATGGTCTCTGCCTTTATATTTAGGTTTTTTTTAGAATGAAAAGAATAAGCATTATAAAATAGGTAGAGAGATGATAGCGGAATTCTTAACTGCTCAGAACAATGGCTCTCAAACTTGAGTGTGCCTCACAATATATTGAGGACTTTTTAAAACAATTTTCCGACCTCAAACCCCAGAACTTCTACTCTAGTAGTATTAGAGTGGAGCTGCCTCTGCAGCAATGCTGCTAATCCAGGGATGCAACCGAGATAATGCTGTAAGTCGGGTTCCCAACTTTTTTGGCACAGGGGAGCAGGTCTGTGGAAGAGGTTCTTTTCATGGATGAGGAATATGGCTTCAAAATGATTCAAGAACATTACATATATGGTGCAGTTTATTTCTATCATTGTGATATATAATGAAAGAATTATGCAACTCACTATACTGCAGAACCAGTGGGACCCCAAGCTCACTCTTCTGCAACAGACAGCCCATTTGGGGTGAAGGGAGACAGAGATGCCCAAAGTATGTTGCTTATGTCCAATCTGCTCTATAATCGTGTTTGGTTCTTGTCACTGCAAAACACCAAAGCAAAAGCAAAAACCAAAGGACACCTGCATGACAAAGCTAGGACACTGGAAATGAAAGCAGACTTTTCAGTGCTTTTGTGGTGATCTCGTGATATTTCACTCTGACTCTAAACTAGGAGATTTAAAGTTGTCTCAAACACTTTTAAGGCCACCATCATTTGCAGTCACAAGCAGCTGATCATCTCCTAGCGCAAAGCTGGTTTACCTCTTACCCACAAAGGGATCACGGGCCCATTCCTTCCTAGTTCACAGGTCTTTTGTGCTTGGAAAGTAATGTTCCAATTGGTCTGAAAGCTGATTTGAGTGCTCACTTGGGCAGCACATAAGCTAAAAGTGAAAGCTGATGTGATCAGCTGTTTAACCTGATTTGATCATGCACAAGCTGGGACACAAGCACAGGCTTCGAGAGAGAATGCCCTGGCTCTGTCTCTTTCAAAATCCCCACTGATGTTTGAGACATGTCAACAATCCCTGTGCTCCTTCATCACCCCCGTAGTTCCAGCTTGGTTTTGAGTGCAGCCACTTTATCTGCCCACTTGACCACAGTCGGTTTTCCCTGAGGCAACAGGTTGAGTTCACTGAGCAAACTGACCATGTCACATAAGTGAGCAAGTTTTGGGACCTATTCTGTATCCCTAAAATGTGTTGCCAGTGGTGACTGTTTCTAAAAGAGATTTCTGGAATAGCTCTGATACCTCAGAAACTCTGGCCAGTGATCTGGCTTTAGAAAGCCGTCCCACTCCTGTGTATAACAGGTGTGTGCTCTGGGTCCATCTGCTCTTATGAACAAATGTAGGTTAAGGGCTGTTAATAATTTCAATCACACCCTACAAAACATTATTAAGTCCAGGTGACTTTTTTCGCTATCCAGCATTTCTCTATGGATAGCATAGTATGCAGACTCACATTTAGAAGTGACCTCTTTGCGCTGAGTAGTGAAACTAGAAACCCACCAAGTCATGGCAGCTGCTCCATCCAGGAATGTACCAACACAAAATGACTAATTCAGTTTTCCTGAAATACAAGCATTCAAAGACTTGAATAGTTCTGCAGCTGTGTGATTGGCAACAAAAGCACACATAACCCACCCTCTTGTACACTGTCCTTAAAAATACACCACACAAAAGCAAGCAGTGTTGCCTTGTTGTTAACATCAGTACACTTGTCAACGTGGAATTCACACCATGGTGACTCGTTAATCACTTTCAATGATTGTGCCTCAATATCCTCTGCTGTTCCATCAGTTCATCGAGTGACGGTCTCAGCCAAAAGAGGAATATGTGTCACCTTTTGAACTGCAGCCTTTCCTAAAAGTTCATGACAAATGTCCTTACGAGAAGCAAAATAAACTCTTCTCCAACAATAAAGGGCTTCTGAGCTTTAGCAGTGTGTTTAGCTGCTAAGAATGATTCTCTCATTGCACACACATTTGATGACATGATAGCCTTTAATAGTGGCCTCTGTCCTTCATGTTCATTTTTTCTTTTGAAAAACTCCAAAGACTTTCCTTTGAATGCAGGGTGCTTGGTTTCCATGTGTCGAAGAGGTTTTGAAGGCTTCATGGCTTTATTGGATAACTGGTCACCCCACATTTTACAAAGTGGGCTTAGAGAATGTGAATCACCTGTTGTAATGGATCAGTCATTGAAGTAGGACTCTCGGTATTTTCTTTTAAATGCAGCTTTCCTTTGCTTGGCAGTCAGAGCCTTTCCCTGCTTTTAAAGTTCTCCAATGATGTTTCATTTGTGGTGCTGTTGTTGCTGTTGCTGCTGTTACTGTTTTGGGTTTTTCTTTTACTCGGTTTAGCTAGGGTTAGCTTGCGGCAGCCTACCGAAACTGTGGCTGGGACAAGGGCACAGTACAGGGAAGAGGCACACACAGATGTAATAAATGAAATGTTGGGGGCGCCACACACAGACTAAAATGAGTGTCGGGTTCCAGTTAAAACCCTGCCGCCAGACGCAGCTTAATTGCCACTTGCTACTCAAGATAGGGTTTTACTCTAACTGTTACGGTTTGTGTGCAGTCAGCCCCCTCTGTTAATGTTCATGTGTATTTGCAGCCACCCCCAGCACGAGCATCACTACTCCCCCTTTGCCTCAGATCATCAGGCATTAAGGTTCTCACTAACAGCATGCAACCTAGATCTCGCACATGTGCACTTCACAGTAGGCTCCATGCTCCTATGGGAATCTAATGCTGCGCCAATCTGATTAGAGGTGACGCTCAGGTGGTAATGCCAGTGATGGAGAAGAGCTGTGAATGTAGACGAAGCTTTGCTTGCTCACCTGCTGCTCACCTTGCGCTGTGCGACCCAATTCCTAAGAGACCGCAGACTCATTTTTTAAAAGTGTGGCCCATATCTACCATGAAATACTATTCAACCACCAAAATGAATAAAATCCTGGCTTTCAGCGCCATGGGCAGAGTTGGAAATCATTATGTGAAAGGAAGAAATGAGGTGGAGGAAGGTGAGTACCGCGTTCTGTCACTTGTGTGTAGAATGTAGAAAAGTTGACCTCATAGAAGTTAAGGAAAACGGTTACAAGAGGCTGGGAAAGGTAAGAGCAGGGGCTGGGGCAGGCTGATCAATGGGTACTGGGTCAGAGTTAGATGTGGAGAAACTGTCGTGTTCTATTGTGCAGCAGGCTGGCTATGGAAGATGACAACGTGTCCTATATATTTAACAAAGCTAGAAAAGTTTGAATATTTTAATCATAAAAAAGTGATTATTGTTTGAGGAGATAGACCTGTTTACCCTGACTTGAACATTACGCTGTGTCTACTTGTGCTGAAACACCTCATAAATGTGCAATCTTTATGTGTCACCTGAAACTGTCTTTCACTGTAAACTACTTCCCCTTTCCTTCTCTTCCCTGTTCCATCCTCCACCCCTGGTGATGTCAGTGTCCACCCGCGTGAGCCGCTCAGCATCCCGGCCTCCTCACTGCTTGTCTCTCTTGCTTCCAGTTAGCTTTTCTCACCACCTCATTCTCCACTTCACAGAATGGTTTCCAGTCCTGCCCATGACACTGACAAACAGAAGTTCATTCATTTTGATGGCTGAGTAGTATTTCATGGTAAATATGTGCTGCACTTTGAAAAACTGAGTGTTCGGTCTCTTAGGATATGCAGTACACAGCACAAGGTGAGCGGCAGACAAGCAAGCGAAGCTTTGTCTGTATTCACAGCTGTTCCCTGTCACTGGCATTACCCTCTGAGCCTCACCTCCAGTTGCCTCTGGTTCACATTTCTCACCTCCACCCCTACTCATGTACAATGCCTGAACCACTTCCAGAAAGGTCAAGCACTGCACTTGCTGACCACAGTTGTTCATCCTTCTGCCGTGTTCAAGCAATTATTCCCATTTCAAGCTTGACTTCAGCAATCCTCTGACTCTGACAGTGTTCACTGCCTTCGCTCCCCTCACACCCCTACTCTTTTGCTTACCCAGCTGAGGGTCTAAATAACTACTCCCTCAAAATACCACTAATTACCCGCCCCCATCCACTGTACTACTTATATTACATGCACAACTCCAAACCTGGTCAAACGCAATCAGCTGACCGTCCCATGCTTGCACTTGCACAGCTGGACATCGTCCGCCACAAATATTCCAGTTCACTTTCTCCTGGGTACATTCCCGCACCCTGCAAACTAGGCTGAGGCAAGAGTTGCAGCTACAACCTATAAGACAAATTCAGCTCAATGCCTGTTTGTGTCAATGAAATTGGATTGGAAGAGACCCTGAGGTATGGCTGCTTTCACGCTACAGCAGCATGGCTGAGTGAGGATGACAGGAACTTCCTTCTTCCTAGGATAGAAAACATTTACTATCTGGCCCTTGATTTAAAAAAACAGAATTCCTTAGACTGCCATGTTCAGCATCCCCTGAGTTTTAATGGCCCTGAAAAGGGTCATGGATTTCAAAAATATTTTATCAAAAGGTGGTAATTTCTAAATGCTTAATATAAACTTCTAATCTTTCTATAATTAATTCCCTATAAAAATAATTGGTAAATTATTTAAATAACGATGGTGCTTGGAGCTTCAGTCTACTATAACTGAATGTCCAGAATGTATGACTGTATGGTCTGTATGGTCTGAATGTTTTTGTCCCTCCGAAATTCACAGGTGTGAATACCAACCACCAGGCTGACGGCATGAGGAAGTGGAGACTTGGGGAAATGGTTAGATGATGAGAGGGACCTTTACGCAGCACACATCCCGAGCAGCTCTCCCACCCCTTCCCTCACACACGTTCCGAGGGAGGCAGCTACCCAGAAGGCAGCAGGTCCTCACTGCACACAGAACCTACGGGCACGTGACCTCTTGACCTCCAGAACTGTGGGAAGCAAATGTGTGTTGTTTGTAAACCACCTCCTCTGTGGTATGTTTGTTACTTGTTATTGCAGTCAGAAAGGACCAACACTATGCTAATTCCCACTGAGGTTTTTTTACTGTATTTTAAATCATCATCCCACTGAAACTTATAACTCTGTAAGGAGGTTGAGGCAGGTGTCGATGGATTAATTTCAATAAGAGGAGAAGACAACTGAGGCATGGAGGTTCAGTGGCAACCCATCAAACAACTCCCCCCAGGCTGATATTAAACCCACTGCCTGGACTAAAATTAAACCCTAGCCTGCCAGGACTATCTCCTCATTTTCACTGCCTCCCCCAGGGAGAGATTGCCTGATCTCTGGAAATCCTGAGCCCCTGTACCCATCAACACTGCACTGCAGGACTCTGCACCCAGAAACACAGACTCCCAACCAGAAGGCCCAGGGGCAGATAAGTGTATTAAAAAGTACACACAAAATACCAGGGCAAGACATGACAACACCCATATTTCACATCATTTTTCTTTATAGGAAAGTAAAATGTAATTGTGAAGAAAAAAATCACTGCTTCTCTGAGTAGAACTATGAAAATGAAAGTAAACTGTGCTCTCTGCCTGGCCTCTGAGCTTATACCACACAGTCTCGTGTACATTGTCTTCCAAAGTAAATGAACACTGACCTTCTGGTGTATTTATGGGTCAACTAACAAAACCCCAGCTGGAGACTCCTAATTGCTTTGAAAGTGAGTCACAGAACTGAGAGTCTGTGACTTTGTCTAACAGACATAGGTCTTACGACGAAGAGGTGACAGTGTACAACCTTCGTGAAGGTCATTTAGCCACAGCTACCTCTGGTTCAGAGCCGGCCACCAGCTGATCTCATGAACACCCACCATGACCTACCTTCCAGGGTGAACAGTGCTCTTGGTTCTTCTCAAACCACAGTAAGTAGAGCTGTATTCTGCTAGGTGTGATGCTCCGCACCTCTCAGCATGCTCCGAGGCCAGCATTCATGAGTGTCACATGTATTCCGGATACTCTAGGGAAAGTCTCTGCCCGTATAAATCAATAAACAGAATGTTCTCAGCCCTGAGTCGCGTTTCCATTATGGCAAATGCATGATCTGAGCACGGCTCCCACAAACCAGCTGAGACCTCCCACATTGTCTCTCGCTATCTCCCCGTACTCGTTTCTGCCTGAAGCCCCACCCCATCCGTCACCAGCACCAACCTACCTTTTAGGGCACAGCAGGGATGTTGGCTTATCTGGAGAATGAAGGCCCCAGACTACATCCGAATATCCTTCCCAGGTATTCTTAAAGTAAGTGGGAAAAGGCTACCACAGACTGAATTTGCTCCCTGCCCTAAATATTTGCATATTGAAACCTAATCCCCAGTGTGACAGTATTTGGAGATGAGGAGGCTGTCCTTGTGAGATAATTAGGTCATAAGGGTGGAGCCTTCATGAATGAGATCAGTGCCCATAGAAAAGAACCCCTGTAGGTATTCCTGTCCCTTCCTACTATGTGAGAACACAGAGAGAAGATGTCTACGAACCAGGAACCAGACTCTCACGAGTCATTGTAACTGCTGGCCTGTGGTCTTAGACTTCCCAGCCTCCAGACTTAAAAAGTAAATTTCTGAAGTCTGTAAGCCACCCAGTTTATGATATTTTGTTGTAGCAGTATGAATGGACTATATTAGGTGGTAAATATTTAAACTTGGTATTGCACATTACAAAAGATTTTCAGTAAACCTTCACCCTAAACCAAAGTTAAAATTGGCCAACTATTGAAAAAGTTGGATGGCAAGTTCAGGGCCAACCTGTGACACACAGGGAGACCCCATCTCAAAAACAAAAAAAGTGGCAGACTACATGAGCAGTGTACTTTAACTCTCCTCTTCTCTGTGTCCTTCCACTCAGCACACGCTAAGGTTTGAACCCTAAGCACAGGGACTATGTCCTATTACAGTATCTCCAGTCCTTAGCTGAGCACTAGTGCTAAGTACTAGTTGCATGGCTACTTCAGGTTGCAGAGGACCTGGACACTGTATTGTGCATTTGCAGCTTTGTGCCACTGCAGATGAAGGTCACATATTACAGAACAAAGCACAATACCAGACAGTGCAGAGTTTACCTATATCCATCATTCTAACCAAAAGTACAGTTTACAGTATTTTCATCCTAAGTCAGAAGTGAGTAGCCCCAGCAGCCAAACTCACCAATATCCCATAAGCACTGGCAACTTTTCAGTACTTTCTACAGTGTGTGATTTTTTTAACTACAGGAATAACAGAAAACAGGAAACCATCTTACTCTGCAAGCTGGGCGGGTTCTCTGTGGTCACACTGCCAAGCAGTTCTGACTGCTGTTCTCACGGGCTCCCTCCAAGGACAGAGGCATCAAGGGCCTGAGGAGCCAGAGCCAGTCACACAGCAAACCCACAGCCAGTCTGCAGGTGGAAATGAGAAATCCTGTTGGTGGTCTGGAAGGTTCTCGCACTGAAAAGCACTCCATTTCTGAGGTGTTCTTTATAGATTGTATTGCTAGGATACCACCTTTGTCCTTGAAAATATGAGCTTATCCAGGAGCACCACTTAACAGTGCTGAGCTGCATAAAAGCCTGAGGTGTCAACTTCACTAACATATACCCTACCGGTGGGCATATCTCATAAATTAACACCAGGATTTAAGCCACAGATTAAATATTAATAACAATGCATAAGTGATACCCAGAGGAGGGCACAGGAGCTGGACTGCCCCTTATGAAAAGCAGACACATGTTTATGTGTTCCACATATTCGTCTTTTATTTTTTAATAGGGTTCCAAATTGTCCCAGCACAGGTACTTTGTAGTAAATCAAAAACAGAAGAGGAAAGACAAGCAAGTATTCTGCACACATTTTCACATCCTTCGTGTCTGCCTTGTTTGTATTATGCTATTCCTGGTCTACTTTAAAAAGAAAGATTTCATTCCGATCTAACTCAAAAGCTACATTGCACCCTCTTTCTACATTTTTAATGCCTGGGAGTCAGAAAACCCAGTAGGAAAGGGTCCTTTAAATAGTTAGTGGTACTTGTTACTCCAAAGAGTTCACAGGGTCTTTAAATGAAACTGGTCATTTTAAATTGTCTTGATACTTCCAGAAAACTATCATCAAGAGCAAATGTCACCAATTTTATCATCAACACTAAATATTTCTGTGATACTGTGGAGAAAGAGAATGCTAGGCTCAAATATGTTCCTGGAAACGTTTTGAATCTTTGCAATCATATGTTACACACATTATAGATAAAATACTTTCTGGGTCGTGTCTCTCACAATAAATTACTGGCTTTTTGTATGAGTGCTTGCATCGAAGACAGGCTGGTAAAATGACCTCCGTGGATCTTTTAATCAAATCTTGCACTGAATCAGGGCCCCTAAGGTGATCTTATTTCTTCTCAAAGAAGAGAGGTAGCTCTGTTTCAATTAGTATTTCAATCTCAGAAAACACTGCAGCAAGACACATTTTAAAAAGAAAGAAATTTTAAAGCCTTTGCCAATTCAAAGAAAAAAATAGAAGTTATTTAAAGATTTAAAAATACCATGAAATTCTAATATGGCAGCACACACATGCCCCATGATACCATGGCAACATTCTCTCTTCTTTAATGAGATTGATTAATTAGCCTATAAGCTTACAAAATGTCAGTGCAAGGGGATTGAGGATGCTTCTCTCCCCAGCTAACGCCTTCCCTTGCCTCTTCTTGAGCTTGTCAGTCGGAAACACTAGAGGTCGATCTATGGAAGAAATTTCAAACTACAGCTCTGTTTTAAATGCATGAGAATGTGAAGGCTTCGACAGCTTGCATTCTAAATCAGCTGCAAAGATCCTGAGATGAGATTGTCTGAGATACATGAAGCTCAAACAAAACAACCCCATTTGACTAGGGAAGTTGAACCAGCTAAAAAACATTTTTATGTGCATATATCTGTTTGTGTGCTGTGTCTATAAAGAGGCTACTTCCACTACACATACATGGAAATTTTATGTGGTAGTGATGTCTCACAGGTGTATGTCAAGATAAATGAATGCAAATGTATTAGCATATCTTGACATACACTGTACATCTCTAGGAGTTACTGGGCAAAGAAAATAAAATGCTAGGCTTTGCAGCTTGTTCAGGGTAAAGGAGGTCACATTCTGTTTCAAAAACAGAAGCAAGGATTATCTTTGCTATAAGACAGCCTAGTCAGAGTAGATATAGATATAGACAGATTGCTGGCTACTTCTGTGTTATTTTAGTGTTTCTGTCCTACCCACACAGAAAGACTCCTACACAAACACACATTCATACACACGCACGCATGCATGCACGGACTCTCCATGGCACAGGGGCCAGAAATTTCTATAACTAGGGCAGGGTTACTCAACCGCAATGCCGTAGCATTTGGTCTAGAGATTTTTGTTGTTGTTAGAGATGGTTCTGCACATTTTATGGTGATTAGCAAACCTTGTCTCTACCTGCTAGATGCCAACGGCACCCATTGGTTGTGACCACTAAAACTGCCTCCTGATATTGCCAAATATCCCAGTTGAGAACTACTGCATTAGAGCAACCAGTAAGAAAAGGGGAGAGAAGGAGAGTACCAGCTCTTGTGGGAATTAAATAAATATCACCCAAATGAAAATAGGCTATTTACTCAGCACTTACTATTGCAAGGGAGTCGGTCGCATCCCTTGCGGTTGGCAGAGAGTCAAAGGCTGACAGAGGAGTGGAAAAGCTTTGTAGTTTTAAAAAGGGGTAGTTGGATATACCCTAATGAAAGATCACTGCCACAGGCAATGCATCCTATGTGTTGTCTTATGAAGTACTTTTGGCTTTCTCCGGTTGGTACTAAGAATGAAGCAGGTCCAAACATATATAGATGCTTGTGATCATTAACCATACTGGTGTTCACATCAGTGCTCCCAGGATGCACTGCAGTGCTTGGAGGTTTTGGCATTAGTTTCCTATTGCTGCTGTAACAAATTACTACAAACTTAGTAATTTCGGCAAGTACAATGTAATTATCTTACAGTTCCATTAGGACTATGATACTTGCTCCTGTGAGCTTAAGAGAATCAGATGCCTGTGTTCCTTTGCCTACAAGAGACGGCCAGCCTGATTCGTTAGGCCCCACGGAGTCGATGGCTGAGTATGGTTTAAGGAAATAGGCCTGCTTTCCAAGTTGACAATGGATGGACTGTGACCATAGATCAGATACATCAATTTGACTGAACCAAGAAACACCAAGGTGGTTAGTAAAGCACACTTCCGGGTGTGTCCGCATCAGTGGTGAAGGCAGGACCTGTGGACTACCAATAGTCCCGGCCTCTCTTCTCTGGCGCTGCTCTAGGCCGCCTCCCAGCGGCCAGGAAATAAGCAGCTTGGCTCGACCGCTCCCTTCCCACGTGACGCTCCTCCCTTGGAGCCAGCAGACCACAGAATGAACCCTCTAAACCGTGAGCAAAGATGAAGGCTGTCCCCCTTTAGGCGGTGTGTGCGGGTGTTCGTGCATCAGTGAGAAAGCTGACCATGCAAGAATGCACTTTCCTTCCTTTAAGCCTCCAGAGGCTGCCCCCGTCCTCTGCTCGCGGCTCCCTCCCTCCATCTTCCAACCAGTAATGCTGTATTTCTTCAGCGGTCGCATCTCCTCCTAGTTCTCCTCTCCCGCCCCTTTGTAATTTTAAGGACCTTTGTGATTACATCCATCGGTCCTTGCTGAATAATCCAGCATATTCTCTTTCCGTCTCTTTAAGACCTTAACCTGCTGTTACCAATTAATAAAATACTTATAAATTAATTCTACCTGAAACCTTGATTCCCTTTTATCCTCTAACAAATTCACAGGCCCCAGGAATAGCACACAGACACCCTTGAGGGGCATTATTCTCCCTACCATGGCACTTAACAAGCGCAGCGTGGCCCCTGCAGCGGTAGCAGCCTCACCTGGAAATGCGTCAGAAACACATAGGCCAAGGTGCTGCCCAGAACTACTGAGCCTGCAGCGCTGCCAGCACCCTGCGTCTCAGCGGGTCCTCGGGGTGATTCTGGTGCACACGCCACAACCCCTCTCCACACTCTACGAGTATGTGGTTTGTAAATGAGAATTTGAGGTACTACAACCAAATTCCTTATAAACGCACTGTTTACAGAGTAATCACATGCGCATTTTTCCAAAATGGGCATTCTAATCGTATCCCTTTTCTAATAATCCGTAAGTGTAGGTGATGGTTAATTTTGCATCAATATTATGTCCTAAAATAAAAATGTCCTCAAATACAAAATGTAATATAAAATATAAAAATACAATATTTAATATTTAATATAATAATATAATATTATAATTATAATATTGTGTATATTGTGTTATATATTACATCAATATATAATTATATGTATTATATTATATGTATTACATTAATTATATAATTACAATTATATTAATTTTATAATTGTAAGTATATATTCTGTAATTGTAATGTTAATTATATATTACTATATTCTAATATTATATTTAATATAATTATGTGATATATTTATAAAAATATAAAGTATAAAATGGTAAAACATTATTGCTGGGTGTATCTGTGAAGGTACATTGGAATTGGTAGACTGAATAAAGGATATCACCTTTCACCCCCAGCCCTGAGGGTAGGCATGCTCCAGCTTGTTAAAGGCCCTGATACAACAAAAGGCAGAGCAACAGGGAGTTCCTTCTCTGCTTGAGCTGGGACGCCCATCACCTCCTGCTTTCAGTCACTGGTGCTCCCGGTTCTTGCGTCTGTGGATTTAGACTGAATTACACCAGCAACTTCCCCGGGCCCCTAACTCACATATGGAAGGTCATGGGCTTTCTCAGCATTCATAATCACAGGAGCCAACCCCTCATAATGAATCTCTTTCCATGTATCTATATATTTTCCCGGTTCTGTTTTTTTCTGAAGAACTTTAATTAAATTCATTGCCCCCAATTATGAAGTATAAAGTTCAAACTCCTCAGCATGGTGGAAAAACTCCTCAATGGTGTGACTTCTACACATGTCTCCAGCCTTCTCTCTCTCCTCCCCACACTAATCTTCTTGCACCTTCTTGAACTGGGCATTTTAATAACTCTGATATTACACTCACACTGTTTCCTCCCTACAGAAATACCAGTCTTGCTATGGTTTAGATCCAAAGTGTCACATGTTCAGAGGTGTGGCTTTCAGAGGGTGACTGAATCAACGCCCTAACTTCAAGTGGCATATTCCAGGGTGAGACTGCAATCTGACGGCGTCCCTGGGAGGTGAAGATGGAAACTTAAGAAGTGGGGCACCGTTCAAGGGCATGGGTCTCAGGGGCAGGACCCTGGGGATTCAGTCTGGTCCCTCCCCTCCTCTCTCGCTCTTTCCCTCTCTTTCTGCTTGCTGGTTGCCAGAAGGCAAATAGCTTTCCTCCACCACAGGCTTCTGACATTTCCACCTCACCACAGCCCTAAACACAAGGGACTCACTGACCATGCACTGAAACCGTGAGCCAAATGTATAGATTTCCTCAGCTGAGCTGTTTTTTCAGACATTTGGTCACAGCAAGGAAACACTAGTACAAACCTCCTTGCTTAGCATTTTCCTAGTATCACCACAGAAAGGAAGGAAGGAAGGAAGGAAGGAAGGAAGGAAGGAAGGAAGGAAGGAAGGAAAATCCCTTATTCGCAGGAAGTTGGAGGTTGTATCTTTTGTGGCCAATGATAATCTCCGTAAACTTCTCTGTTTAAACATTTCTGTACACTCCTTTTAAGTTTTTGCCTTTCCCCCAAAACTATAATGCTGTCAGACACCAAGGCAAGATATCCTAGACCTAGAGGAAACTGGAAGCCTGGAATGAGGGAGATCCTCTGTAGATGTTCAAATGAATGAACAAATGATAACATTTAATGAAACGCTATTCCAGCAAAGTACCTGGCAATAGCCTAAGGAAGAGCTACCATCAGATAAATTTGTCCAGAAAGAAGTTCCTTGAAGATACATTAATATTCCAGTGACTCTAGGAATAATCTTCTATGAGAAAGAAAAGAAATTTCCTCCAGGGTACAAAAATATTAAAATCCTCCTCCCATATCCCAACCCCATCTCTATGCAACCACTTTGACTTTCTTCTGAATAACAGTTGAACCTGATCAAAAAGCCATAACACTGATGGACATGGGCAGCTCACCAAAGGTGTCCCACTGCTTTCCTTTACATGCATCCTCTGCACAAACACCACCATGGTCTGATGGGGCTGAGGCTAGAAAGGGAGAGAAGTTAAATCCCCAGGTTGCTATAGGGTTACCTGTACTAAGCAGAAGTCAGAAAGCACCCCAACTGCCCCACCTCAGTGATCAAGGTTTCATGAGCTCCTGTCACAGGCAGCTGTGGGGTGGGAGGAGAGCAGCTGCCAGACCTCAGGCCAGGCCTCCAAAGCTGTCATTTTTAGGTTGTGGGTGTGTAGCAGGTATTTTTTTTATTTAAAAGAAAATAAAAATTAGAAAAAACATTAAAAACAATGCAGAATTTCAAAACAAGGTGATAGGAAATCGACAATGGTTATATTGCATATTGTTATCTTCAGAGTAGTTGTTCAGATTACCAGATATACACATGTAAAATTGGTCAAAAAAATTAAGCATTAATTGTTCCTTTCAGTAAACCAATAGAAATTAGTAGTACAATTACCTTAGCTATCTTATATGCATATATATTTTCCCTTCTTTATTTTCTCCTTTCCCTAGCAGTTTCTTTCCCCTTCAAAATATCTGTTGTACCTTCTATATTTTACTCACTCTTTCAGTTTCTTACACTAAGGAGACAACACAGTTTACACATGTGGTTCTGATTTATCCCACTTATGAGCATGGTCTCTAGTTGCAGCCATTTACCTATAAAAGCCTCAAGTTTATCTTTCTTTATAGCTAAGTAATACTCTATTGTACAATACTACATCTTTTTTATTCATTACTCAATTGACAGGCATTTGCTCGGGAGGCTGAGACAAGAGAATCATTGCAAGTTCGAGACCAGCCTGGGCTACAAAATGAGCTCTAGGCCAGCCTGAACTGCATAGCCAGACCCTGTCTCAAAAAGACAAAAGAATTGATGGGCATTTGGGTTGTTTCCAAGATTTAGCTATGACAAATTGTGCTGCTATAAACATGGGTGCACATATATCATTGTAGTATGATGTTTTTAATTCTTCTGGGAAAATACCCAGAAGGGGAATAGCTGGCTCAAATGGGACCTCAAATCCTAGTTTTTTAAGGAATCTCCACATCGATTTCCAGAGTGGTTGTACCAGTTGTAGTGCTTAATTTTATATGTAGGGCTTACCTGGACCCCAGAGTACCAAAATATTTGGTTAACTATTCTCTCCTGAGCATATCTGTGAGGCTGTTTCTGGGCGAGATTAACATCTGAATCAAAAGACTGAGTAAAACAAATAGCTTTTCCCAGTGTGGGTGGGCTCCCTCCAATCCACTGGATCTAGACAGAATAAACGTTGTATAAAAACAGTCCTCTTGCTGCCTGTCTTCAAACTGGGACACGAGTCTTCTCCTGCATCCAGTCTCAGGTTTCACCCGGAACTTCCACCCTCAGTTCTCCTGGTCCTCAGTCCCTCAGACTGTAACTGTATCATCAGGCCTCTGCTCTCTGCATCTCACTGACTGGAGAGTTGAGGGTTTCTCTGCCTCCATAATCATGTGAGCCAACTCCCTCGTATACATACACACTGAGGACTATACACACACACATACACTTACACACACTCGTGCGTGCTCACACGCATACACACTCCTGCTGGTTCTTTACCTCTGAAGAAATCACACTGGTGCACATGGTAAACAATTAGTGAGCCATTTGCCAATCCCCTGACCCTGCAAATAGCATTAGTTTTTATAAAATAGGATAATTTTATAGAATATTTTTAAAAGAATAGAATAGATCAAAGTACTCATCACATAGAAATGGTTAAGTATGATTTGGTAAAACTTCAGGTTAGTGATTTGTACCATACAAGGTATGATCAAAATATAAGTAAATGTTTAATTAAAATATTTAATAAAAGATACAGTGCCATTAATACCCCTCCAAACACTCCTCTTGCATCAAACACCTCCATCCCATCCCTCTTGCAACTTTCTGAAGCATTCCTATAAGAACTCTGCGAATGTCTATGCCCAGCGTTTCCAAAATATGGACTGAGTGACAGCCAACAGGAAGGCAGGCACTTAAAAGTGTCACGGTGTGTCTTCGTCCAGCTTACTCACTGGACCTGCACTGTGCAATGTCTGGCTCTTCCTCAAAGTCAAAATGACCTTAAAAGTCAATGTTTTAAATCAATTCAGGACGTGAACTCAGCCATGAAAGCACAACTAAGAATACTCACAAAAGAAGACTCCCTAAGTGGCTTCAGAAACTGGCGAGAATAACATGGTATGTGTTTGAAGCAAAGGAAAGTATTTTGATAGGGAGATGTAGAAATGTGTCTTTTATTGTAATATTTTTAAAATTTAAACCATTGCATTTTTCAACCACACTTTCTGTGTATGTATATACGGTTGTGATATAAAGTACTCTTCGTGCTTACACTCAAGGGTCAATATAATTCGAGTCTCTGCTCAAAGATGTTGGAGTGTGCTGCACACTTCTCCTGGATACTCCTCACCTCTGCAGCTAGAACCAGCTCCACCCTGAAAGAATCACTGCTTTGCACAGGACGATAAACAATCAGCACATGTGGCCGCTGTGCACACACATATGCCCCAATTTCTCAGTGGGACTGTAGGCCTTCTGTGACCAGGACAGACCTGACACCGCTTCGCAGTCTCCTCCTAGCTTGGCCCAGGACCATGTCCTCTGTAGCCACTTGGCACATGAAGTTTCTCAACAACTATCGGTTGGCAGGCTGAATCTTATAAACTATCAACTTTGTTAAGAGAATCAGATAAAATGTTAGAGGAAAAATCAATGGCCACTCAAGAGCACTTCAAGTGCCATCGTCCCTTAGAAATGACAACCGAATGGCAGTGCAAACAAATGCGCCCTGCTAGTGCCAGAGCGAGAGAGTGGGGCCACAGCCCTACACGGGCAAGAAGAACGGAACCCGAGACGAGCTGTCTTCACCCTGCGGGGAAATATAGCCTCCTCTTCACAGTCAGAATTGAGTGAGAAATTGCAGTGGATACTATCGGCCCCTCTTTATTATCAACAGTTCACAGCAGCAAGCATTAATAATACGTCTTATACTTTTAAAGCTTTTGTTTTCCAGCTTTCCCTGATACCGAGCCAGAAAGATCTGAGAATGTCTGTGGGACGTGCCCTTTGTTAGTAAAAGATGAATTTCAAAGAAAGGGAAAAAACAAAAATATAAAGTTATTTAAATATTCAACATCCACATGCAATTGTTCAATTACGCCACTGCTCCACAGTACAATCTGACAGGAGGCATTATAATAACGCCAGAACCAAATGTCACACATAAAACAAGAACCACCAAAACAAGGCCTTCGTATGGACAGAGCTTCCTGCCTTGATGCATAATTTATACTGTCTATAAAGCCAACACCTGGGAACTGCTAATTTAATTAGTTTGTATTGAACACTTAATTGGAGTAAGCCAAGGCTTCAGACTAGTTTGACAGCTGTTTTCATTACATCTAATTAATCTATGGTATTTAGTTCTCTTCCTCACTGTATTGGGCAGCTTGGGCTGCCATAACAAAATATATTACACTGTATGGCTTAAACAATAGAAATTTATTTTCTCACCGTTCTGGAGGCTGGAAAATCCAAGATGAAGCTTCCAACGGGGTTTGGTTTCTGGTGAGGGCCCTCCTTTTGACTTACAGATAGAAACTATATTTGCCAGCTTTTCCCACTGCTGTGACACAATATCCAACACTCGCAACTTAAAGGATGAAAGGTTTAACTTATGGTTTAAGGTTTAATTGATGGTATGGCTAGTTCATGGTTGTGGGACTCAGTCCATGGTCAGCAGGCGCCAAGACAGAGAAATTGTAGTAGAAAGGCACCAGGAGCAAAGCCGCTTAGCTCCTAGTGGCCAGGAAGCAGAGTAGGGTAACGTTATCAGAGAGGAAGGGGAGAGGAGCCGTGTGTAACCACGGCTTCCACGGCCCTCCAGACACACCCAGAAGTGTGCGTCCCTGATCTTCTAGGATTTTCTTAATCCAGCGAAGCTGACATGTCAGGATTCACATCACAGCAACCTCCTCACCGTACCCTCACACAGAGCGCTCAGAGAACAGGAGATGACGGAGATGGAGGGGAAGACAGAGAGCTGAAAGAGGGAGAAAGACGGGGCGGAGCTCGCTGTCTCCTCTTGTAAAGCACCGGTCTCACCATCTCTACGGGCTCGCTTAACCTTGGTAATTTCCTTAGAGGCCCTGTCGCCACACACGGGCATATTGGGGATTAGGGCTTCAATATATGAATTCTAGGGGCATGCAAACAGTCATTCCATAACACTCACAGTACGTGGACTATAACGTTTACTTAGATTTGTTTGGTCTGAAGAATTAATTTATGGCAATGTTATGCCCTCTTAATTTTCCTTAATCCCAGTAGTCTATGTGACAACAGCAGAAAGTATTCCTTGCTTAAGTACTCGGCATCTGTACAGTGACCACTCTGACCCTGCTCAGGAACAAGGGCAAGGCCCCAGCAACCTCCTCACAGTTTTCTCTGAAAGCCTCAGGCTTCCCAGAGGCACTACTCCTTGGTTCACTGTTCAGCATACATTTACTAAGTCACTTATGCCAGGCACTGCATGAGGCAATACAGTTAAGGGTCAAAGAAGACCCAGGCCTTGCTTCCCGGGAGTTCTCAGGCCAGTGGAAGACAGAACGAAACCAACATTAAAAATTCAGGGTGAGCACAACCTTAATGTTCGTGGATCTGAGCTGAGGGAGGAAACAAGGGCCAATATATTATACATTTGAAAATATAAACGATGTGTCAAACTAGCAAACAGGTTAATAAAATATGTTCTATCCTGCAATCTCAATAAATACAATTACAAAATTATCTGGAAGAGCCAAGTGTGGTGGTACAACTAAGCCTGAGGCAGGAGGATGGCTGCAAATTCAAGCCCAGGCTATGTAGTGAGTTCAAGGCCTTCCTGAACCATATCACGAGACCTTATCTCAAAAAAATTATCTAGAAGGTAGGTTCAAATCTAGAACTAGCAGAACAAAACCACAGACCCCAGCCTAGAGCCCCCACCCCC
>PVLD010007809.1:0-88540 GCA_004027595.1 Dinomys branickii
TCCCTTCCCTTCCCTCTTTCTCTCTCTCTTTTTCTGACAGGTCATACTATGTTAACCAGACTGATCTTCAAACAGCAGGCTTAAATGTAGCTAGGATTACAGACCTATATCACCATGCCTCACCTTAGTAATGCTGTTTTAAAATGCACTGTTATCTGTTGAAGTAAAAACTGAAAACTTATACAGCAAGATCAACATTTTAAAATCAGATATGTGAACTTGGCACCTGAATTTAGCAGATGTTTCTCGATCATCACTTATGCAATAGGCATCAGGCTGGGTTTATAAAGAATTTAAGCATGAGTTTTGGTTCCTGCCTTCAAGAAAGACAATGGATGACTTAGAAGAGAAAAAGATAAGCTTAGAGGAGAAGAAACATCTTTACATTCCAGACAGTCACAACTTTGTGAAATTAGGCCCTTTTACATTTCAACTACGATTCAACAGAGAACTGTCCATAGCAAAGTGAGATCTCTGAGCCTTTGAGAGTGCTGATCAGAGACATAGAAACTCTCCTTGGGTTTGGTAAGCTGAAAATTACATTCACCTATTTATGTTGTGAAGGAGTTGTAGTTCTTAAATATCCACAGCTAGGTCTAATTAATTAGGGGTTGCTGACTTTCTCAGTTCTCACCTTCTGTCAGCATATGTGTGAAGAACTTTACCACACACAAGAGTCTTCTAGGACTTTATTATCCTTTTCACAGGATCATGAGTAACCTGCTACATGGGAAAACTGAGCCAAGTTTTATAGTGCAAATAAGCATTCCTTCTGGGAAGCACGTAGCTTGATGTTTGATGCCCACAATAAAGTTGCCAATAGGTGCCAATGGGAAATATAATGGAATTGTATAGAGGGCAGCTGAGGAAAGTCTTTGATCAAGCAAATACCGGGTGATCTGTGGGCGCCTGCGAAGTCCTTGGTACACAAACAGAGCCAGACCCACTCGCTCTTCTTTCCAAACACCTGGTCTTCTCCATTTTGGGCATCTTTCCCAAAGCTGGTGCCCAGACCCTTCTGATAGTCTCCTTCCTTCTTTACCTTCTACACTCTCATGTTTGATTTAGAGCCAAGGAAAACCTTTATTTTTCCAGAAGGGTTTTCTTCCATTTTCTTGCCAAATCTCTTCCTGCCACCTGGAAGAAAACTCTATTCTTTAGATCAGTATAAGCTAGCAGAAATATAATGCAACACACATACACACACACAATTTAAAATATTCTGGTGGACACAATGAAAAATTAAAAAAGAAAAAAATGAAAGAAATTAGTTAATATATTTTATTTAACCTAATATATATCAAGTAGTACCATTTTGAAAATTGTTTGGCCTTTGTTCCAGTAGTTTACTTTGGGAAGAGGGTGCTACTATAAACATGAAATGAGAGTACACTAAATGCCTTTTATTGACTGTTACCTGGAGGAGGTTATCAGTCTTATTTCCAGGGTTTGGCTTCAAAGTTTTCCTACATATTTATACACCTTATCCCTGTCAAAGAAGGATTCATTACATTTTTGCCATTATGGTATATAATTCAGAGAGTAGAGAATCTGCAAATGAATGCACATGGATAAAATAAAATTAAGAAAAGCATATGTAATATTCAGGCCTTTTTAAAGTTTTAGAATTTCTAGAAATTTAAAAATGAGTAATATCCTATTAATATGTTGAGTTTCAATTATTGTATTGTGTACATATCAAATATATGCTTCATAATAAAATTAGAACATTCTACCAGCTTTGCTAGTAGTATATAATTTGATAATAAAAGTAGATTAGTGTGTTATACACATTTTATTGCAGTGATTCAAGTGATACTTCTACATGCTTTCATCTACTGTAGCTTTATCATAGTCTATTTATAATTGTAGGAGGACCAGTGCTAACTACACTGCAGTATAGAAATCATGGAGAAGGGGCTGGGGATATAGCTCAGTGGAATAAGCACCTGCCTAGCAAGCGCAGGGTCCTGAGTTCTATCCCAAGTACCGCAAAAAAAAAAAAAAAAAAAAAAAAAGAAATCATGGAGAATTTGTACATTTCTTCTAGGGACCAGGTGGGAGAGAGCTGTGTTGCTGAGGTAAGTCTTGCTGGTGGTGAAGAAGTCTTATAAAGTAATGGAAGGCAGGTCCTCCAGGCAACACTAATGGCAGAAGAAAAGGCATATAGTGAAAGATAATATTGTGCACTGAAGAATTGTTAGTAGTCGGTGCTATTAGAATGTAATCATGAATTAAGGGGGATGGGCTGGCTGTTGGCAGGAGGCAAATCTGAAAAATTGGAGGTAGCTTGTTATACAGGGTCATATGTCTTCCTACTTGGCTGGAGTTTCTGCAGTTTTACACAGATTGTCCTCTCTACCTGACAGTACCTGCTACTTAAAACAAATGTTTAATAATTTTTCTCTTTCTGTCTTGACACTGCAGATCTGTAAACTATCAGTAACCTAATTAAAAGTTAGTGTAATGCTTTTACTAAAATGTGAAGAAAAATTTTAAGCATTAATTTATAATGAAATAATATCTACCTCATTTTGTAAATTCTTGGATATAACCTCACTAATGGATGCAATAAACCAATAAGAAGCTTAAATTAAATTGTATTAGAATAAAGTTATGTGCTGCAGCTCCCAGCGCAATCCAGCAGAGGAGTGTTATATTGCTGACATAAACACTATGCGAACTTTGCAGGGATATGAGTTCTAAAATGCCAGATAGCACTGGCTATATTTCAGCATAAAACAAAGGGAGAAGTAGAGGACTACTGGGAAAATCACCATGCATTAGAGGCGCACGACAAGTATTCTGTGTTTGGGGCAGATGGGGGACCCCCACGTGGTGCAGGACAGCCCTCCGGGATTTCTGGCCTCGCTCTAGCCTGCCTTGTCACTGTGACAGCCTCCAAGTCACACATGCGTAGGGAGCAGTCAGAGCCCCTCCTGAGGAATGCTTCTGTACACCATGAGGAATTTAGGGATGCTCAGAGAATGCACGTTTTGTCCCATCTGTGAGTGGACGAAGACTGTAGGGAGCTTCTGACCTGAGTCTGAGTGACATAAGAGAGGAGGCACACAACCAATAGCGGGATGGCTGGAAATGGCCCCGTTAGATATTACGGAACATAGAATGAGGACAGAGCAGCAGGGAGGAGGGAAAGAACCTGCAGACCTCTAATGAGGAAAAAGAAGAAGACTGGCTGATCAGGTTGAGGGGAAGAGAGTGCTCTCCAGCGTGAGTGCCAGACCCCTACCTGTGAGATAAATGGCTGTCAGTCTTTGAAATGGAGAACGAAATGACAGAGGAACAAACATAGGAAAGATGGTCAGGCTGGTTCTGGCTGCCCCTGAGTGTGGGTGTCCAGAGATAGGCAGGGAATATATGTTCTATGTGTTTATGTATATATGTCTCTATATTGTGTAAGCTTCTATAAGTATGTATATAACATTATATAAATAGCTTTATAAGTGTATATTATATTATATGCATATTTACATGTACATGTATACATTATATGTGTGTATATCTGTAACATGGATGCCAATGCGTGAGTCTAGAATTAGCAGTACAAAGCTCATAGCTAAAACTTCCAGAGTGTTCATCAGGAAAAACATGCAGCATTGGATGAACAGAAAATGTGGAGTGAAACTTTGGGGAAAGAAGGTGCTTAAGGGGGAAGAAAGAACACAGAGGAGGCTGGGCTTAATTAGCGAAGGGCTATGTTCATGGAAGAAGCATTTCCAACAGAATCAGATTCAAAGGAAGCTTTCTGCTATGTGTTCTAAGATAATGCACCTATCCACATGTACAAACACACACATGCACGCTTTGTTGCTTACCAATAAAACGTCCTTTACAGAGAACTGATCCTACACAAGTATGTGAGGAAGGGCTTTACTGTGAGGGTAACACAAAATATCATAGTATCCATGTAGCTATTTGGCTGCCTTCCTACTTATCCATAAATATGTCATAAGATGTAGATGTTTACGTCAATGTTTGTGTATTTATTACAAAAATGTACTTACAATCTCCTTTGGTCTTACCTTCACATTTACCAAGATATGTTTATGATGTAACTGATTAATATTTAGCAGTCTGGAATTAAAAGCTATTTGTACCTTGTCTTGTACCATTTTATAGCTTTTAATCTTTACAAGAGAATCATTTGTCTTTAACTTTCCTTCCTTCTGAAGTGAAATCTTAGATGAAGCAAGTGTGAGGCATTATATCCCTTTGGATAAGTCATTACATTCCAGACAAAGGAACAGAGCTCATTTTCCTTTTCAGACTCACATCTTGCTAAGAAGGTATTTTGTTCACGGTTTGATACATAAGCAAACATGGGCTCAGTCTTTTTTTCTCCTGTCCTTTTATTTATTTATTTATTTTTTTGACTTTAAAAAATAGAAGAACAAAAACATATTAACAAACACACATACATTTACAAAATAACATGGGAACAATACAAGCGATACTGGAATTCAGACATGGTGATAGGAAATTAACAATGGTTGTTTTATTACATATTGATTTCTTCAGAGTGGTTACTTGGGGGCCCAAGGTCAGTTTCAAGAAACCTGTTCAGTAACTCGCTACAGTTGTGACTATGGCAATGACTGCTGCACTGTCCTCGTCTTGTGGAAGAGGACCTGGTTGGCTGAGGAAATGAAACAGTCTCCACATTGCCCAGGCAGTCCCTTGCTTTAAGCAGCCCCTTACAGGAGTCCCTAGCGTGCTTCATGGAGCCTCTCAGGAGTTGCATTCTGAGGATATGGTATATGAAAGAAAAGAGACAAGATGTCCACAGCAGCTCACACACATGACCGAACTGATACCAGGTCTTCCTGCCATGGAGAAATGTCACCAGCAGAGATAAGTTTAGAAATATAGTGACATATTTCATTAGCACCAAGACTCCCTGTATCATTAGGTTAATTCAGCATGATGACTATTTGCTAGAACGGAGCCTAACTCTTTCCTTGCAGTGAAATAGGCTTACCTTGTCCAACTCAATAGTTTGGAAAACATTGAAAATAACCGCATCCCTAGTGCACCTGACACTCACAGCAGGACACATTGTAACAGGTTGCTCTTGTATGATAATTCACCAGCTCCTGCATTATTGCCAGTGTTGAAGCACTTTATTTTCTTCATTCACGCTTGTTTTAAAACAAAAGAGAACAATTATAAAGGAAGACTTACTTTTAGTTGTACAAGCTTCAGCCCAATCCAGTGTGTCGGCCAGCTTTCCTATTTCTGCTCCCAGCCCAACACTTTGTCCGTGAGTCCCCCACCTTGTGCAAATGCACAGGTAAAAGACAAGAGGTTTATACTGACCCATGGATTCAGAGGTCTTTGTCCATGGTCAGCTGGCACCAAGGCAGGCGCAGCATGGCAGAAGGGCATGTGGAGAGGAGCTGCTCCTTCCTGGTTGCTGGAAAGCAAAGGAGAAGAATGCCAGTGAGACGTACTCTGCAAAGGCGGCCTGCTCTCACCCACCTCCAACAGCGCCCCACCTTCTAACAGCATATTTGGCTGTGAATGAAGGGTTAATCTGTGGAGGATCCCCGCAGTCCAGTCACCTCTCAGGAATCTCCTGGTCCAGCCAAGTTGGCAATTATGCCTGACTCATATCCAGGGATATGTTTTGTAAATGTTTATGTTTATGTGGAAATTTATACACACCAAATAAAAGATTATACCTCACAGTTTAAAGCCTATTTTATAGTATTAAAATTTGAACACAAATAAAAATCTTCCTGTGTTCACAGAGAATGGCCAAACTGAGGTAATTCAAGTTCAGTGTTTCCTTCTTATAAAAGCTTCAAACAGCCTAATGTATGAGAACTGGCCCAAAGGAGACACGAGGCTGAAGACAGGGTGACAGACCCAGGTTTGTGCAGGTTGGGGGGACTCGCTGGCAGAATGGGACTGGGGGCAGTAAGACAAAGGAGACCCCAGCAACTGGGGCGAGAGGGAGGAGCGTACACGCTGGACAGGGCAGAAGTGACTGCGTTCAAGCCTGAATATACATGATTTATCTTAAGTTAAGGTCAAAGAATCAGGCACATTTCTGGCATTAGAGCCAATGTGTAAAGCTTAGAATACTGGCCTACAGGTTTTGTCTACTTATATTACGCTGGGAAACTACAAAAAGGAAGTCCAGCTCAGTCAGTCACGGCAGTTATGACTTAAAATGGCTGTGGTCAAGTCCGGCTGAACTCACACAGCCATCATTGCGCCATCTTCCCCCAGAAATATTGTTCAGACACAGCACTAAGTAGTTAAACAAGCAAGCATGCGAACTGAGTGTAAGGCACGCTCTCACAGTTCTGAGCTATTCAAATTTTACTTTATTGTTAAAGTGCTGCAGAGTGACTAACTGGAACGTCTCTAAATTTAATTTCCATTTAGGCAGTGAAGATGGTTAGGGAGGAATAATTAAGACGTGTTCACTTTTAGCTGATACACGTGTTATTAAAAGATAGGAGTGATGATGTGGACAATTAAAACTTAGACAGAAAGAAACAAGCTTTGCCGGCAAGAGATATTTTATAACTGATCTTGTTCTGAATAGGAGGCTTATGATGATAATAAGGGGAAGACAAATTATAGCCAGTTTTATTGTTGGCTTTCCATTTTCTGCAGCGTGCTGCCCTCTTCCACGCCTCACTCCCTGAACTTTGGGCTGATCATGTCCGTGCTCTGCCCTGAGTATCAGCTGATAACTGAGTCAGTCTATGAGGAATCTTGACACTTGCAGTTACATCCAGATATCCCAGATTAGGGAAAAATGTCTATAGGAAACCATTTGTCACTGAGAAATGTACTATATGGCTGCTGTAAACTGAATGTTTGTGTACTTTGAAATTCCCATGTTGAACCCCCAACTTCAGTGATGGTGTTTAAGGTGGGCTCTTTGGGGGGGGGAATTGGGGACCTATGAGATCGTGAGGGTGGTCCTGATGGGAAGGGAGGACATCAGAATTCACTCTCTTGCTCCCTTGCTGTCTCGGGACTCATAAAGAAGAGGCTGTGGAATCACACAGTAAAACAGTAGTCCCAACAATCCAAGAGGCCTCAGCATAAACCTACCCTGCCAGCTACTCAGCTTTCCAGCATCCGTAACAAGGATGGAGGAGGGATTTGGGGTTCTTTAAACCACCCGTAGTATGTTACAGCAGCGAAATATAACATGTACATCCCCTCAAAATATGTTGTTAGTTCTAAATCTTACTGGTTTTGAAGTAGATTTCCAGACTTCAGTTAAAACACTTAATAGAGAGCTTCCTCTTTTTTTTTCAGACAGAAGCCACAAGTGAACCTCACTATGGTCCTGTGACTGCTATAGTGTAAGGTGCTGCATGTTTTGTAACAACCAAGTGTTCAAAATAAGATTTAATACGGCCTGAGAAACTATATTTAACCTTGTACCACAGCCAATATTAAAAGGGTCTAAAAGTAATGAAGGTTATTAAGGCACATAGAGAATAAGAGATACAATAGGGAATTTGAAACCGCAACTCGCTGTGAAGAAATAATGCAATTCCATCTTCCTGGTAAGTGCTGTGTGCGCTAATATAGAGCGCTTTGCCAAAGGCCTTCACTATGGCTAGATGAAGTTGAGGCAACTCCCTTACCACCTCATCAAACAGAAATTTGGGCATTTGGATGAGCAAGGTTAAAAAATCACCAAGGTCAATCTCTCCTCGCTTGATTCGCTTGGCCCTGGGCACAGCTGAGTGAAGGTTCTGGGTGTGCTGCTGGCTACGCGCATCGTCCTCTCCTTGGTATCACCTCTTTTCCTCACATAGGACTCTTGGCCAGCATGAAAACAGCGCTGGGCACCTGGACATATGGTGTATCCTGCTGCCTATGACTGAAATAGCGGCAATGTTCTGAAACACGCATGTCCCTCAAGGCAGATAAGGACAAAGTGGAAAGCTCTGTATGACTGCAAAGTGTCGTCCAGCATCTCTTCCCTATTAAACTCACAGCATCACACAGGCACTAACTCACTGACCTTGCTGAAATGTAAATTTTAGCTTCAAGCTACTGAATTTCCCCAAATGTTTGTTCATCTTTAATTTTTCTGATTTTTAAAGTTTAAACAAGACACTCTGAATATGTAGATACTTAGCTGCTCTATTTGTACACACGTCACTTGTTATTCTCTCTTAACATCATTTTATGTTAAGGTTTCCTGGTAAAGAGGGAAAGCAAACATGCAAACAGATGAAAAACCTTTGAGGAGTCCTGGAATGTGGTGCAGAGTTGAACCCAGGAAAGAGATGACTCCGAGTTATTTGTTACACCAGTAATAGTTGCAAACTCAATCATGGAAACCAGACACTTCCTCTCACTGTGCAGGGTATACTTGACCTTAGGAATATCTCAAAGTTGTATGTTTTGTGCTGTAGGAGATTTTCCCCTGCAATCTGGACTGATTTCTCTTTGCTTCAAGTGTTTCTCCTGCTGTAATTGAAGCTGACAAGTTTGAGGCTGTGATATACAGCAGCTGTTCAGCCAGAAACACAAAAAGAGATAAAGGGCATCTAGAAGAGTTACATTAAATGATTCTCTAAATTAGAAGAAAAATATTGACTATATTTCTGTTCTACCAGAAGTGGAACTGATCAGTGGCTGTAAGAATCACATTTGACATTTCTGCCCATGAGGTTACTGCAGAGGAAATAGAAGACAGCATCAGCATGTAGACACCTACAGACATCTTCCTCTGCTCTTAGTAGGTGTGCCTGGCATTGGTAAGGCTGGGAATGATGCGGATTCCAAGCCATGTCCAGTTAAATCTTCATTACTAGGCTTAGTGTTAATTTCATACTGAGATATCTCATAAATAACATCTCATGGGAGCAAATTAGACCTCATTTATTAGTGGAAGTTTGACCTTAGAGATGTGGAATTATTCACTCCATTTTTGAGGGCTCAGACAGAGAAATGGTATATCCCTGTATGGTTAAGGGCAGTACTGCTGGAGCTGGGCAATTTGGTTCAGTTTCTCCTCCACCACAGAAAATGATTGTCTCCTTCAGCTTCATTTGTAGAATAAAGCCCTGGAGAAGAGTAAATGAGAGATACACAGAGTCCAGCACAGTGCCTGACATGTGGTGCTCTTCTGATTTTAATTAATATCATGGCATTCTCAAAAATAAAATGAGAGATATAAAAACTAAGACTGACACTTTGAAGTCACTATTTTGAGACAGTTATTTTGATACATGTAGCTCTGTCATTGGATTTAGAGGCATACTGGGTTTGACTTAAAAAACAATTTCAGTTTTTAAAGCAGTACCAAGTTAAGCAAGAAACACACTCCGACGTGCTTGATTTCTTACCAACCACAAGACGATGACTGGCACTGATTAGGGTTAAAGTCAGCACAAGGATGAGGAATGCCCATCATGCATGTCGCTCTGTGTTAAAAATGATTTTATACTCTGATATGATCTTTCCATAATGACTGCATCAAAATAGCAGCATCAGCATGATGCTATTTCATGTCATGAAACAAATTTCCAGGACATTTCAGAGCTAAAATTCTATATTTACTTGAAACATTTCAAAAATTATACATGACCAATAGACGGGAACAATCTCAAAGGCCAGATGAGAAATTCAGCAGCAAAGAATAATCCCAGGTCCTCATTTTCCTTCAAAGTGCTGTTCTTATTACATGTGACCAAGAAAAACCCTAGAATCTAAAAACTGCAAGGCACACAAGTAGTTAACATCCTTGGTGAAAATACTTCATTTACCCAAGCATACTGCTCCATGTCTAAATTTCTTTTATCTCGGCAGTGCCCTTCTTTCTTGACTTTGTCTGTTGAAAGCCCTTCCTTTCTTTTACATCCATTCCAGATTCTACTGAGGTGTGACTCCAGTAAAAGTTCTTAAATTAAGGAGCTAGTGAAAATCTTGTGAACTGATCTATGCCCAAGGGAGTTTCTCTAAACACTAGTTAGGTACTCTTGCAAAAACAAAGGAGGATTTCTCTGTTAAATTAGTTTTGTAAACATTGGACTTCATTTCTTCCTCCTGGGAGAGAACCCTAGTATCTATTCTTGCATTTAAGACTCTAAGTAGACTACTTACATTTGTCATATGGTTTGTAAAATGTGTGACCAGAGAGCCCACTCCCTACCTTTCTTTTCATTGAAAATCTTAGTCTGGTGTTCTGCACACAGGACAGTTTTGAAAGTACTTCATGAAACTGGACCAATAAACAGTATTAAGGGAGAGAGTGAGCAGCTTTGCAAATCCATTTTCAGTATGTATAGGTTGGAGGATGTCCTCTTGGCCTTGAGCAGTTAAGAGACTATTGATAGTCCAAAGAAAGACATGAAACAGGGCAGTGCTATGGACCTAACTGAAGAACAAATAGAATACAGTATTTTAGGAGTAAGATAGTTTCTGACAACTGATGGGAGTTTGTGTAAAACACAAATGTCTCTATATTCAGGAGAGCCAGGAGGATTTCTTTCTGGCAGGCTGAACTTCAGTGCCTAAGAGATATGTAAATTAAAATATTCAGGAAACCCTGTATAATTTTTAATGTCCTTGCTTTGTGTTGTTTGTATTTTGTTATTGCTCTTTTTTTGGGTACTATTTTCTTTAAAAAAAAATATTCAGGAAGACTAGAAACAGAGAGCATGGATTTGAAGGAACCCTTAGCTTGGGAAAACAAATATGGAAATTATTCTATAAAAATAATAAAGTAGATTGCTAGCTCTGACCATTATGTGTGGGTCTGGGGAAATTGCACCTTTCCTCTTTAATTAAAAAGTGTAGTTAATTGTGTAAGTTTGTTCTTTGTAATTTATGTAAGTTAAAAAACCTTTTGGTTTAATCGCACTTGTGTGACAGAAGTTCTTCTTATAAAAAAATAGTCCTTTTTATCCTGTTATTTCCCACCTAGCTTTTTCTAGGCTGTCAAAAGCACAAGCTGCAATGGCAATGATAGGAAGATGACGGGTAAAATGCCAGCCTTAATTAGAGGCTTGATTGCTCTGTAATAAAAAGGCCTATATTTGATTTGGATGGTTCTGACTTGTCAGGTAGAATGAATCAAATATGTCTGTACTTTCATTTTGAAATGTGAAAAATGTGAATGTGCATTATTTATATTGTATTTCATGGCTATAATTAATTATGTGTCTGTGGAATGATATCCCTAAAGACAGCTGATTTTGTGTTCAATCTGTATGTGCATTTGTAAAACTAATTTGTTCTCATTAAAATTCTTAAGGGGTTATTTGAGCTAAACTCAGGAGGTCTTGCTGGGTGTAAAATTCACAAAATACAAAACAAAAGTTCAATTTCAGTTTTTAGTAGTAAGCTCTTCAGTAGCTGAAGCCATGTACTAGGTTCTATTTCAGTGAGTATTGGTAGACAGTGACAATAAAGAAAAGACACACTTCTACCTCATAGAGTGCTTTTTCACTTGTTTGGATGATGTGAATATAAGGCATATGAACACAGTGTAATTTGAACTCCTATTACTCAGTGTAAGAAAGGTATGTTCATTTGATAAAATATTAAATTTGTAGGATAAATTGATCAATTTTTCTTGAAAACACATGAAATTTTGAAGCTATTTTGGAATCTCCTGGCTATGCCAAAATATTATCAGGTAACTCCTCCTAAAAGTGACTCATCAATTAAGCATTACTGGGTTCTGGGTTGCTTGTCTCTCCTTCCAAAGTTAGATTCCAGTTTCTTCTCTTCTTGAACAAAGAAATGGACAAAATGAGCAAAAGGCAGTGGCAAAGTTTATTTGAAAAAGTAAAAGGAAAGACTGAGAGAGAAACTGGCCCTGCAGAGTGAGCTTGGACTGTGTCAAAGAGGAAAAAGCAAGATAAAAGGACAATCTGGAGAAAGCAGGGCAGGCCATGGTGAGGAAAGCTGTGATAGTGATCTCTTCTTGACTTCCATGTTTTTTATATCATCCAAATCTGGAGAAAACCCATGAAAATTTCCACATCCAGATCCTGAAATGTGGTACTAGGATCCCATTTCTCAGACCGTTTTATTGAAAATGGAGTTCTCACAAGAAATCTGCATGCAGGGCTTCAGAAACTGTTCTGCATATGTGTCCAATGTCTCGTAATTAACAAGCCATGCCCTCCAGTCAATTTTGCCACACCCTAATCTCCAATGCCAATATTATAACAAATATCTAGGTTCTTTTAGTCATGCTATATTTAATCAATATTCAATATGATATGTCCAAGGATATATTCAAGTTAATTCTAATGTTAAAGCAATAACATTAATATTAATCATGAATGTTCAAATAATATTTAGTCTCAAATCAATGGACTGACTTGCATGGGATATGGGTATCCAGTTCCTTTGTTAGTATTTGCTTGTTCATCTTCAACCTGATGGTGATGGTGAAGACTAGTTGATTGTTTTACTTTATCCAATTTCAGAGATCACTACCTTCAAGGAGATGAAGCCATTATTTCTCTCTTTATTTGGTGTTTTTAGAGACCATTAAGCTTGTTTCATCCACACTAGGAAACAAAGCAATTTTCTATTCAAGGTATTTCTGAGGCTCTAGAAGTTATTTTTCTTTAGGTTTAATCATACTCTTATAGAAGTCAGGTGCTGGTGGGCCTGGATACAGCAAGAACATGGTCAAGAACTTGGAGGTGAGGAGAACAAAGCATCTCTGAGGTCTACGTGATTGCCATAATGGTTCCATGCTTCATCCTCATGATGATAATGACTCTTTCTCAGGTTTAAATATAGAACAGGGTCCATGAATAGAAACAGAGAGTGTATTGCAGCACAAGCTTCCGGCGGTCAGAGGAAACTGAAGTGGTTCCATCAGCCCAAGCCTCCTCCAGCAGATAAATGACCACCAGAAAACTAAAATTAGGTGCTCAGAGAGAGTAGTATGTAGAAAAGGCCAGAAAATTGATGATAAAATGCTTGGGAACACCACTGGTGAAAAGAATTTTTTATAATGCACAAGGCAGACGGCAGAAGATCCTGGGCAGGAGGAAGCCAGACACCAAGACAGTAGGAACATTTCAGACACACGTCACTGTGAAGTACCTTGGAGAGGTACCCTAGATGTACACATATGCCAGGGCTGACTCTCATGGGGCAGCGCAGTGTCAATGGTAAAAGTGAAAGCAACATTGCATCAAGGTAACCGGAGGGTTAGGGCAGCGAGTCTGAGGTGATCTGCCATGAGCACTGTTTGAACCATGTTAATGAGTCTTGGCATATATTTGGTGCAAAATGACTGCAAATTGGCCAAGTGATTATAATTAGTCCTACTGCATGGCTCTATGTACAGTAAACATTAGACTTTTTAACGTGAATTTTCTCATATCATGCACACTGTAACATCAAAATCTTTAAATTTAAAATTTTTTTGTCTCTATCTCTCTGTCTCCTTTTATGTCTACGTTTGTCTCAGGTTAATTTTAGAAGTTAAGATTTTGGAACTTCACAGAATGGCTATGCCTGAGAACTGTCCAACTTATTCTATCATTTTTTTAGGGCTTATTTAACTGTATAGAATTTTTCTATTTTTTCTTATTTTATCTGCTTTTATGCAAACAATTATTACTCTTCCTTTGATATTTTCAGAGACTATTAGTTAAAGAACCTTTAATTTTTAAAGGCTGTGGTGAGGAAAGCCATGATAGTGATACCTTCTTGATCTCTATGTCTTTTTTATTTTATTTTAAAGACAAAAGAATGGAGACATGTGAACCAGAATAAGCCATAAACAATACCAAAAATACAAAATTATACAGAAATAGTAGGGAATTAGCACTGGATGTTGTATTACATAATGTTATCTTCACATTAGTTATCACATAAACATTAAAGGAAATACCAAATTATAGAGAAGATGGTAGGGAATTAGCACTGGATGCTGTATAATATAAAGTTATCTTCACTTCTGTTAATACAAAAATGATTGAGGAAATACAAAATTATAGAGAACATAGAAGGGAATTAGCTCTGGATGCTGTCCTACATAGTGTTACCTTCACATTTGTTACTCAGTTACACAGATGATGGCCCATTTGATCATTCAATTTTCTCCTCCCTTATCTCCATCTCTACTCAATCAGTCTTCTTCCCTGTGATAATAACTGTACTCCTGGGTTTATCTATACCCCTGGACTCTCGCCTTGGGAAGAGATATAGCTGCCTCAGGCTATACTATAACATACATGGGTGTATACAAACTGCCATGGTCGGAGGTGGAAAAGCACCTATGCTCACAGCAGATTGCCCGGCTCCACCCCATCGCCATGCTATGGGTGGGGGCGGGTCCAGTCCATGGGGCGCCCTCAGCAGGTCCCACAGCAGAGCAGCAGCGGGTCATGCACCCCTGTCGGGGCACCCTCAGTGACCCGTTCGGCTCTGTCCCCTTGCCTTGATGCCGGAGCCCTTTCTTCTCCTCCCTCCTCCTGATCTCCAGTATTACTGTTCCCCACCCCTTGCAGCAGGACACTGGACGAACTTACGATGCTTGGTATTAGGGCTTGAAATCTCCCCAGCCCATTCTCACTGTGTTATTTCAGGGTATGAACTAAGTTTAAAGATTAGTTCTAGAATAGGGTTGGAGGATTTTCGCGGGTCTGCTGTATAGAGTATGTTGTTGTTTTTCAGACTCCCAGTTTGCTGGCCTTCATCCAATTTGTTGCTGTGGGTTCATGCAAGGTCCACATGTGCAAGCTGCAAAGAGACCCTCTTGGTGCTCACATTAATAGCCTGGGGTGAGTCCTGAAGATCGTGGATTTGTCCCATTGTTGCCAGGAACAGGCAGTGCTTGCTCAAGCCGCCGAGACTCAAGGTGCTCCCAGAGAGAGTTCAGGGTGGGAGCTGGGTCCCAGCAACCCAGCTTATGCTTCCTGCCTGATGCTGGAGTGAGAAGGGCGTGGAGCCACGCCATCCACCTCCATCTGCATCTCCCTCCCCTTGCGGTGCTGGAGCCCCCGTCCGCTCCTCAGCCAGATCCCTGGGAGCCGCTGCGGCTCGCTGCCAAAGTTCCCTGCTGCTCTCCTCTGGGAGCCGCTCACCCAGAGAAGAGGCAGGGGACCACTCCCTCAAGGCAGGCACAGAGCCGGGTGTGGTGGGCTGTGTACTAATTGCATTGATTCTCTCCAGGTGCTGATTAGGAAGGCTGCTGCAGGGTGGGGACTCTGCCCCAGTGGGTGTCATAACTTCTCATCTTCACGCTGGGTTCGACAACTGCTTCCGACTGCCATTGCCTCTTTTCCTGGTTGCGCCCTCCCCTCTCCAGCCCTAGACCAGCTCTTGGAACTCTGCTCTCCCCTTGCCGAGTCAGGAGGCTTCTGTGAGCGTGGGTCTCCAAAGCTGAAGCTCTTTCCTTTCTGTCCTTCATATGTTGCTATATTCCTATATTCCTTTGTCTGACTGGCATTCCTCCGGGAGGTTCTCTCTCTGCTGCCTACCTGGTCGCCATCTTGAAGTTCTCTCATAAAATTTATTTAGTTATTTGTTTCTTTCTAATGAATTGACCATACATTTCTAACGTTCTGAAATGGTCAACAGACCATAGAAAGATACCACTTTAGGCTCCTGCTTGAAACTAACAGCTTCAGAAAACTGCTGGCCTTGATCCAGGGCCAGGATCTCTATGTCTTTTTATATCATCCCAATCTTCAGAAAACCCATGAAAATTTCCATATCCAGATACTGAAAGGTGGTGCTGGGATCCCCTTCTCAGGCTGACATCAGGACTAGGCCATTTTATTGAAAACTTGCTGGAGTTCTCACAAGAAATCCACATGCAGGGCTTTAGAGATTGTTCTGTGTGTGTTCTGTGTCTTATAATTAACAAGTCATGCCCCCCAGTCAACAAGCTAAATAGATATCACTATATTAAGATACTCAGTAGAAATACTAAAACATGTATAAATTTGGAAGGTATAAAATGAACTTGTTATTTAATGAAGATATGAAATGAAGTTATTGTTTAATCAATTTTTATTTTTTGATTTTTAAGACAAAAGAATGGAGACATATAAACCAGAACAACACAAAAACAATGCAGAAAATACCAAATTAAGAGAGCAGGGAATTGGCACTGGATGCTGTATTACATAATTTTATCTTTGCATTTGTTAACACAAAAACAATAAAGGAAATACCAAATTACAGAGAAAATAATAGGCAGTTGACATTAGATGTTGTATTACATAAAGTTATCTTCATCTTTGTTACTCAGTTATGCAAATGATGGTTCGTTTGATTAATCGATTTTTCTCCACCTCATCTCCATTGTTCTACCACGCTATCAGTTGTCTTCCCACTGGTAATAACTGTACTTTTTGGTTTATTTACTCCCTCGTGCTCTCACATTGGGAAGAGACTTGGCTGCTTCAAATTATGCTGTATAAAACATGGATGTTCACAAATTGCTATGGCAGGAGGTGGAGAAGCGCCCATCCTCAAAGACAATAATTGGCAAGCCCTCTCAGCCATCAGGTGTCTGGTTGAGTAGGCAGGGTTACACAGTGAATCGCCAGGCTCTGCCTCGATACAGCACATCTGTGTCCAAAGGCTCAGGTCAGTCTTCAGGGCCACTTCCAGGGACTGGATTGAGGCCGAGGGTCCCCGCTCCAGGGGGCTGTTTCCGGGGGCCAGATCGAGCCTGCAGGACCACTCTGGTGGACCACTGGGCTGTACCCTGGGGGGGGGCGCTCCTGGGGGGCCGGGTGGACCCCCAGGCTCTGTCCCAGGAGGCTTCTGCCCCCTCAGGCCACCAAGCTCCCTGCTGAAACCCCTGGTGTCCCCTCATAGGCCACTAGTACCTCCCTGCAGGCCACCTATCAGTCTTTGGAGACTATCCCCACCCAGCTAGAGAAGCAGGTCTGCACCCTAGTTCCATGTCTTTGCCTGCTCCCACCTCTCAATCTCCAGTATTGCCATTCCCTGCCCCTTGTGGCTGGGCATTGGGTGCACTTACAATGCTGGATGCAAGTGGCATGAGGTCTCCCCCACCTGTGTTCACTATGGTAGTCCAGGGTGTGTACTAAGTTTAGTTATTAGTTCAAGGAGAGAATTGGAGGATTTTCTTGTGTCTGCTGTGTAGAGTATGTTGTCTTTCAGGCTCCAGAACTGCTGCTTTTCGTGTAGTTTGACACTATGGGTTCGTACAAGGTTCATATATGCAAACAGTGTAAAGTCCCTCTTGGTGCTCATATTAGTAGTTTGGGGTAAGTCTTGAAACCCATGAACTCAGCTCGTTGTTGTCAGGAACACGTGGTGAATACTCAGGCCACTGAGACTCACGTTGCTCAGAGAGGGAGTTCAAGGTGGGAGCTGAAGCCCGGTAACTCAGCTCATATTTCCTGCTTGGTGTTGGAGTGAGAAGGGTGTGGGGCCATGGGGCCCACCTCTGTGTGCAGCTCTCTCTTATTGTTGTGCTCCAGCTCCCATTTGATTTTTGGCGGGATCCTGGGAATTACTGTGGCCCTGGGGTCGCTTCCACTGCTCTCTGCTACTCTCTGCTGGTATTTGCTCACATTAGAGAGGTATGAGGCCATATCCTTGGGGCAGGTGTAAGCCGGATGTGGTGGGCTGCTCACTGGTTGCCTTGACTCTGCCCTGCCTCAGGGCACTGATTAGAAAGGTTTCTGCAGAGTAGGGATTTTGCTTCAGTGGCCGTTGTATCCTTCCATCCTTAGACTGGATTCAACCACACCTTCCGACTGCCGCTACTTCCTTTCTGGGCTGCACTTTCTCTTCTCTGATTATGGACCAGCTCTCAGGACTCTGCTCTCCCCTAGTTGAGTCAGAAGGTTTCCATGAGCAGGGGCTTCCGAGGCTGCAAGTGCCGGAATGAGGGAGTGGGCTGAGGGTGTGTATGGAGTGGTGGCTCCTTCCTTTTCTGCCTCCTCTTCCTCTAACTATGCCATGGCAGCCCTCCAAGCTTTCTCTCCAGGGGAGGTCTTGTTTCCTCTTTCTGAGGGCTTCAGTTTCCATTTCAGATCTTTCCTGGGTCCACGCTACCAGGGCAGCCATTTCTCTCCTTGTCTTTCTCATGTTGCTATATTCCAGTATCTGGGTGGCAATCCTCCGGGAGGATCTTTCTCTGCTACTTACCCAGTCGCCATCTTACTGTAAGTCTATTTAATCAATCTAATGACTAGCTTCTAAAATATAAATGTAGAACAATAATTTATTAAAATTTAGTTTTATCTCTATTTTCAAAGATTGACAAGAGAATTTGCAGTTAAAAATAAATCTCATTTTTATATTTTTTTAATATGAATGTCATTATTTTAGACACTATGAAACAATGTACTATAAAAGAACACATCTATTTTTCTTCTTCCAAGAAACATGTTTTTGAGAGTGAAAAAATAGGGAAATAGTGCATTAACGATGCTGGGTTGTCTTTGTTTCACTGCCAAGAATTCCATTCAGGTTCTACTGTATGCCAGGCAAGTATGCTACGAGTAAGACACACCCCAAGCCCTAGATTTTTAAAAAAGTATTTTCTTTAGTTCAAAATGGGAGTTTTTCAGTATTACATCCTACTGCAACTGCCACAGGATGGCTCGCTTGGTTAGTTGTGTACTGGCTCTGAATCTACTTCGTGCTAACTCTATCTTCCTCCCACACCTTCCAAGGACTCCACCCAAATCATGAATGAGTGATGGGAATTGGTGTAGATATAAAGGAGAGGATTTGTGTCTTGGGCATTGGTTTGCTGGTGCCTGCTGCTACCGGACCACCAGAGCCAAATGTGTGCGTTTCTTTTCAGTTCCGTGTCAACATTTGCAGATCAAACTTAGGCAAGAGTGTTTACATGAGGAAGTTGGCAAGCGCTAATAGTGAAGACTTTAATCTCTGTGGAAAGCTGGTTTGTCAGTCATATTATCTCTAATATACACCACAATTTCTCATTAATCATGGAATCCAAACTTCATCTTTGTTTGCCAGTGATTTCAACCTTCTTCTCAACTTCTCCACAAGCTTTTGTGTATCTTGTAACTTTGTTCCACAGAACCTTCCTCCCCAAAATATTTATTTCCTCACAATTGCATTTCTAAAAGTATATTTTAATTTACAGCAGTTTTAGATTCATAGCAAAATTGAATAATAAGTTAATTTTCTATTACAAGCATATATGACATACTAATAATTTTGATAACACTATGCTTATAGACCAGATTTGAGTTATTGTGTTATTTATTTGTTTATTTTTGGTTCAGGGAATTGAACTCAGGACCTTGTACTTGCCAGGTAGGTGCTTATACCCCTGAGCTACAATCCTGGCCCTAGAATTGAGTAGTTTAAATGATGGATGATGAGTGTAAAGTCTTCACTTTTGGAGAATACACATAAATGAGTGGGCTAAAATGATCCATGTGTCAATGAATTGGAGAGGAGATGTTAATATAAACTCATATTTATACTAATGTACATATAGATGGTCACATATAGGAAGTATGTGTGTTTGCATATTGTGCATGCATGTAAGAAGTTAAGCCACCTCTATTTCCTTGTCTTGTCCGCTGAGAAGACCTAGGAGCAATGATACCCAGTAGCTCAGAGTACATCTAGTGCCCAGATTTTAGGTTCAAATATGATACTTCAATAAAGGGTAGCAGGACTTTTAGGAGAAATGGCTGATTCTAGAATCTGATTCAAGGAATTTATAAGGTTAACTTAGAGCATCTGGTAGTGCCAGGAAATAAGAAAATAATTTTTAATACTTCAACGATATGGGCATGTCAAAGGAACTCAGAACTGAGATGAACAAGCAGACCATGTTCAATATTGGAATCGTGTGAGCAACAAACAAGAATATTGGGTAATGAATAACCCAAAGCATAAAATAAATGCCCATAGGTCTATAGTGATATAAGTGCTAGAATAAATGAGAACAGAGAAATCTTTGATGTAACAGATTTGAAATAATATTAAACTCATCTCTCAAGAGGTGACGAGTAACTCACTTCTCCCTAAAGTGTGGACCTTGGATGGAGCATTCTTGTAAAAGGTGCAGAATAGAAAGGAGGAACACCATAAATAGCTTCCCAGTGGACAAAACACTGCCTGAGCCAGACGATAGAGATAAACACCAAGAGAGATAATTTATGTTGGCACTATGTGATGTGTCAGACTGTGATGAGAATTTAGCCCAACAAATGAAAAGAAAAGAAAAATCATTTGATTATGTCAACTAATGTAGAAAAGTTAATTAATTGGACCTGGCAAAATTCAACACTTGATAAGCTAGTTAGGAACTCAGAGGAATTATCTCAGCTTGATAAAGAAAATCTACAAAAATCCTACAGCTACAAATACACTTACTCATGAAAAGTAAACAATGCATTAAAAAGAGCTAAGGGATGGAGATTGAGTAGGAAGAAACAAATTGCTCTTTTATTTAGGCCATGATTGTCTGTATAAGAAATTACAAGGAGTTTAAAAAATAGAAAGCTCTAGAACTATTAAGGGACTTTGGTAAAGTTGCAGAATACAAGATCAAGAAACAAAAATCAGTCATATACCAATGATGGACACACGATTAAAATTAAAAGCACACAATTACTTATAACCACCTTAAAGAGAATGAAGTACTGAGGTATTTTTGACCTTTAAATACCAAATGTATATAATGAAAATTATAAGAAGCTGATAAAAGAGATTAAACATGACCAAATAAATTGAGAGACATATTGTATTTGTAGGTTACATGATGAAACGTGTCTGTTTTTCTAAGTAATCAGCATAGTAAAGATGTCAGTTGTCCCTTAAATGATCAGTAATTTTAATGCAATTTACTACAAAATTCCGGCAAAGGATTCTGCAGAAATAGATGAGATTATTACTACAAGAGAGCCAAAATAATTTTGGCAAAGAGGAAATAAGAGAGAAATCACTCTACACCCTCTCAAGATCTCCTATAACTGAAATAATCCATACTGCATGGTGCTGACTGAGAAGCACACATAAAGACCAACGGAACAGAAAAGAGATCCAAAAGCAGACTCAGAAATATGCCCAACTGAGTTTTGACAAAAGCTTAACACAGTTCCCTGGAGGAAGGAATGCTTTTATGACAAATACAGCTGCAGGGACCGGACATCCATGGGGGAGGGGGAAGACCTCCATCTAAAGCTCATATCACATAAAAATTAACTCAACATGGACCATGAAAGTAAATGTGAAACACAAAACTGTAAAAGAGTTAGGCCCAAATCATCCAAATCTTTGAGATACAGAAATGGATGAAGAGTTTACCGACCGGAAACTGAAAACAAGAGGTATAAAAGGGTAATTTACAAACTGGATCTCATACAAATTAAAATTCTTCTCTTTGTGAAAAGGACATAAATTTTCATTTGTGACTCAAATGTAAAAAGTAGCTACAGATAAAGGAAAAAAATATTTGTAAACCTTTTATTTGACAAGGACTGATATCTGCAATAGGTATATAACTCTCAAAACTCAAGAGTAAAAGTCAAATAATGCAATAATGAAATGGGCACAAGCCACGGATATTCAAGGATCTGCAAATAACAAATGAACATATAAAAGGTTTTCAATGTTCACAGCCACCAGGAAATGCAAATTAATACACAAAGAGATATCATCAAACACTTACATCTAGAATATACAAAGAACTGAAAAAAATATCACTGCAATAAAAAACCAAATTAAAAATGGACAAGTGAAATGAATAGATATTTAACAGAGAAAGAAGTACAAAGCTCCAATAAAGACATGAAGAAATGCTCAACATTATTGGCCACTAGAGAAATGAAAATTAAAACATCTTTGAGATTCCATTATAGTGCAGAAAAAATGTCCATCATCAAGAAGTCAAATAGTAACAATAACAAATGCTAAAAGGCTTGGGGGCAAAGGAATATTTCTGCACTATTGGTGGCAATATAAACTAGTACAACCACTATGAAAATCAATATGGAGACTCCTAAAAAAACGAAAACTAGAAATTCCATTCAACCCAGTTACTTCCCTTCTAGACATCTTTCTGAAATAACTAAAGACATCTTATAACAGTGATATAAGCACACCCATGTTTATAGCAGCAAAGTTCCTAACGGCTGTCAGAAGTGATCTGTGCGCCCGTCAGGGGGTGAGTGGATAAAGAAAATGTGGTGTTTGCACACCATGGAGCACTACCCTGCCATAAGGAAGGGCGGACTTGTACGAGAACAGATGCACCTTGAGAACATAATGCTAAGTGGATCGGACAAACAAGCTTCGTTATTGCATGGTTATTGCACGGCTTCTCTTATGTGAGAAACTTGAATTATCAATAAAGAGCAAATAGAGTAGGAGGTAGGGAGACAGAGCTTTCTCAGTTGGGAAAGGGATCAAGAGCTGGAGAGAGAAGGAAGGTAGAGGATGGAAAGAGATTGAAAAGAGGAATTGAGATGTGTTACATCCATAACAACGCCACACAAGGAATGTGAACACGATGCACTGAAAACACCTGCTAAGAGAAAAGCAGCTGCATAAGGTCACTTCTGTTGCTGTGAAATTCAGAGTAAATTATTTATGTTTTAAAAGGTTTATTTTGGGGCCTTGGAACACACACTAGCACAATATCACTATTCTTTCTGCAAATAGATAATATTGGAAATAATTCCTGGCCTAAGTTACAACTGCAGCTGCTATGTAAACAACTGAATTTGGCCTCCCAAACCAAGGTTTTCGCGCCGTCATTTTTTTTTTTTTCAGAATAAAGCTGGGCATTGCCTCTATCTTGTACCAAGAGAGAATTTATACTTGGACTTTTTTCTTCATCCTTTGCAATATCCTTGTACATCTTACATGTCTGTAATGGTGAGGTTAAAAGTTCTTGGTGTACCCATGTTTAAAACTTCGGTTTTTGTTTTCATCGTGTTTACTGTTTCTTGGCCACGGTCCGTGCCAGAGGGAACGACTTGCAGTGTTTCTTCTTCCACGTGTCTTGGCTATTAATATCTTGTGCTTCACATCTGTCTTTTGAATTCAGAAGGCTCTAAGCTAAAATGTGTCACTTAGGAAACCTTGTCAGGGAGATATTTTCATCCTCCATTTACAAGTTTGGAAGTGAACATTCTAAGTAATTTCCTAAACTAGCAAGCAAGACAGCATGACTTGACTTCCGGGTGTTCTGTTGCTAGTGGAGCACTTTCTCCAAGAGAATCTGGAGTGAAACAAAAACTGCCTTAGTGAAGAGGTGGAAACAAGCTCTTATACCCTCCCCACATGGCCGGTGTGCCCATGCAAGCTTTTCTTCACAAATAGCATCATCCAGGGTATTTAAAACGCTTCACTGAGAACCGTAGGGCTTTTTAAAGCTTACTTTCTTTTTGGCAGATCAAACCTGAGATATATTTACTGAAGGTGGTATGTTAATGTAACATAGGTAATCAGCAGAGACCACCAGGCTTGTGTAAAGGCAACATGGCATGGAATTTACTGTGCCTGAGTTCAGGCAGAGAGTAAGATAAGACTTACCCTGAACAAAAAGAAATACGTCCCTTTTATGGGGACGGAAGAAGACAGGGGACATTAGGCAGGAAGGTCCCAGTGAACATCTGTGATTAAAGCTGTCTGGCAATCTCGCCTTCCAGTGGGCAGAGTCCTTTGATGCGTCCATTGTTAATATGGGGGTGTCTGTAGGATCTGCAAACTTCCTTGTCCCATTTTATCTTCTTTTCTGTGTTTGCCAGGTGCTGAGCTGAGCTCCCTGCACAGAGCAGTGCTTCCGCTGGCAAGCAGGCTGCAGGTGGGAGTCAGGTCAGGTTGAAGACTTACATTTAAGACCACATTTCCTAAAGCAGTGACACAAAAGGGGAAAGTACTCACCCTAGGTAGACAAAAACGTCTTCCCAATTTGAAACAATACTGCCCAAACACACACTGGTGTGCAAAAGCACACATGGAAGCTGCAACTTTGAGATGAGAATTGGAGCATTAGTTTTAAAGAAATGTATTTCTACATAAGGTTAAGAAAAATGTATATTATCTGATCTCCAAATTGTGTGACTAACAATGACACTTTTCTTCATATATATAATCTTTTAACATTGTGCATACACATTGCTGATCCACTTATTTTTGTCCTAGGCACTAGAAACCTCTCTGCTGACAGTGTCATTCTTGAGAGAGAAAGTCAATTCATTCCTCTTTGTGGCTCAACTAAATCAACCACGCAGGCAGGTTTATGGAAGCCAGGCTGGTGCAGAAGATTCCTTCCGCTTACCCTCCATTAACAGTGTCTTGGGTAGAATGTATTTAAATGAAAAGGCCTTGAAGAATATGAAGAAGTGCACTCCTAATGTGGTTTTACTTTTGCGTTTTTAAAAAACATGGTGGCTTCTGCCAGCCATGTCCCTCAGACAGTCTTTCCCTGAATGTGCGAGAGACAAAGTTTCTTTCTTCATTCTTCACTGGCTTCATGGGTGAAGCGATGGTAACAGAATGTGGACTCATAAGAAAAGAACCATAGAAACACAGATAATAGAACTTATGCAGGCCATGAAAGACTTCATAAGGAAACAAAGACCCAAGTTGTTGAAGGAATCTGTGTGCTTTTGTGCTAAATAATGTGAAGTAGCTGCTTGTAGAAGGGAGGAGTGAATACAAGCAGTGATAACACACAGGGATGTAGTCTGAGCAAGGTCTGTATAGCAGATTCTTTTCTGTGCTCCTGTGTTTGAGTAGAAAAGGGTATTTTCATTTCTCTGGGTATCAAGTAGGAATCTTTTACATGAGAATCTTATGACCTATTTCAGAGAAAGGTCAGAGAATGCTTTTATGACCTATTCCAGGATAGAAGAACTGGAGAGCAGAGAGACTGTCCTTCATCTGCTGTTTTCATGAATGCCAAAGTGTCATGTTTTGGGGTAATGTGGAACCCATCAGGTGCTATCCTTGAAGCTGGCAGATCTGAATGGGGTTACTATTCCAGCTCTGACTATTATGGAATGGAACTTCAGCAGCTTTCATCTCTACATATCTGAAACTGGGAAAACTAACAGTGATTCACAAGACTTGTGTTTCCTAGGTTAAATAAGACATATGAATTCTTATAGGCCTCAATCTGGTTAATGTAACTATTTAAAGCTTTGACATGAAAGTATTTTTTATTTAAAATCTGAATATGTATAGAGAATGATTATATCACTAGTATTTCTATATCTCCCCTTAAAGAATAGAAATCATTATTTTTGTCCTTGTTATAATCTTCTACATTCTCTATTGAGTGAACATCTTTCTTTCTTACTCAGAGTAAGTATCTTCCTGAATATGGTACTTACTAAGATCTTCGTTTGTTGATAGGTTTTTGTACATGGGTAATGTGATGTTTTTCTATTTTACTTGGATTGAAATTTACCTAAATGGAATTATACTCAGCTACTTTTTTGTTTTTGCTGATGATACTACATTAGAATATAATGATTCCAATGGGAAGAAAAGCCATAGTCAGATAAGACACATAGAGAGAAGCAGCACTGAGGAGTGGACAGACATTGGATGTCGGAAGATTTCTACCTAATAGTGATCCTGAAACCCTAGTGGTTGACCAAGGTGGTGTGTCAATGTGAATAGTACTGCAATTGAAGTTTGTCAAATTGAACCAAACATTTGACTTGGAATTTCTGGGTAATTTCTTTGAATGCAGTGTGAGATTTAGATGAAGGCGGCATCTTTGTGATATTGATTCTTCTTTTAGTTGGTTATAATTCTTCCTTTTAATTTTTTGTAGTGTAATATATTTCATCAACATTTTATAATTTCCTTCATAAAATTTTTGCGTATTTTAAAGATTTACTGTGTGAAGCTTATCATTGGATTTCATAGCTACTTCTATTACATTTTCTTAGCTTTTATTTATGTATAGATTTGTATAGTCATCCTGATTCCTAATTACAACTTCACTCTGATTAATTCTAATACTTAATATGCATATATAAATAATGGTGATTTACATTATTCTTTCTAATATTTATGCCCTTTATTTTCTTATCTCAATACATTGGCAAGATTTTGCAGGACAAGACTGAGTAAAACTGCTGCTGAGAGGGATCTGTGACTTGCCCCCTCTTGTAATTATTTAACCACTCAACATAATAATAGTTGTAAGGTTAGTATCTTAAGAAAATCATTGTCCTCAGTTTTCTGTGGAAACTTTCTCTCATGACTAGATGATGAATTGTCTCAATAGCTCTTCATTTAATGGGGTGATCATGGAATCTGACTTATTTTTCATGTATGGGATAGAATTCATTAACTGGTTCATTTATCAATTTTAATGTTAAACTTTTCCTGCTGTTTTATCCTCTCCGTAGCTGTTGATGCTCCTTGTCTATAAGGTCATTTTGGGTTTTGTGCCCATTTTCATATTGGAGGGTCCCCTGTCATCCTTCACTCTTGTACTGGGATTTCAGGTGTTAGTACAATACACTTGTACTGGACACATTTGTACGCTCTGGTAGTGCCAAATTGTTGATGAAAGATGCATTTCATCCTAGAATATTTTGTCGAATATTCTGTAAACTTGCTCTGATGCTTTCCTTGGGGAGAGAGCTTACCTACATCTCCAGGCTTTGACAATCCTTGTGAAACCATATGGGCTCTTCTGATTCCTCTTGAGTCATGAGTTTTCAACTCTCCACTCTGCCAGTGTGGTACTAGACCAGTCTTTAAAATGGCCCGATGGTCCAGACCCTCCTCTTCAAACCTCAGGTTTCTTTGCAAAAAAGTCTACTCTGTGTTACTCACATCCTTGAGCAGGTCTGAGCTGCCTTCTGATTCTGCAGCCTCTCTGCTGGCCAACCCAGTGTTTACATGTGTCAGTTCAGAAACATCTTCAAGGGCGACCTTGCTTCCATACATGCTTTCAATTTGGTTGTGCCTTCTGGGTATGCAGAAAGCAGGATATTGACATATAGTTTCCTATTTTATACAGCATATTGAATTGTTTTCAGTCAAAGAATGCTCAAGGTATTCAGAATTCTGTAACTCTGGAAATAAAAGAATTCTTTCATTGTTGATTGTAAGCATTGTTACGTTCCTAAGGTGCTTTAAGAACTCTGATTTTTATCTCTCAGTTGACTCATTTTTGGGGGCCTTAGTGGTTCCTAATACTGTCTCAGTGTGTTAACTTCACATTTTTTTCTTTTGTCTTTTTGAACAAAGATTTTGCTACACAATACAGGCTGGTCTTGAACTCACTTTGTAGCCCAGGCTGGCCTTGAACCCATAGTGATCCTCCTGTCTCTGCCTCTGAGTGCTGTGATTTCAGGACTGCAGCACCACATCTGTCTAACTTCACATTCTTGTAGTTATGGAGTACTTAGAGCAGTTACTTTCATTGTAATATTTATTGAGAGCTTTGCTTTTTGGAAGCCATCATAGGATATGTATGGTGGAGGTCATGTGAGGAGTGTCATAACACATGGAGTGAACACTAAAGAAGGGATGGTTGATCCAGACTGGAAGTTGGTCCAGGGAATCAGTCTGCAGGCTGTGGTGGGGAACACTCCAGACAGATTATTTCATATTTTCAGAGGGAAATGAAAATAAATGATTCAAAGTGGAATTTTAAATATAGCCTATTAGCCTGGTTGCATGTAACTTATTTCAGTCAATCAGATTAAATCTTTGTATTTCAAACCCATTTTATTATTCTGATTCTAGAGTAAATCTTTAAATACATTTTCCGCCATGATTTCATTTTTTATCAGCTCACTTTAATGCCCTGGTGTAATCTGGAATAATTTTAAGTATGTGAATATTTAAAGAAGCTCTTCCTATTTGAAATTTGATTTTGTTGCACGTTACTTGGTTAGAGGCAGACATGAAGGAGGCAGCTGCAGTGCAGGGGAATTAATTGGGATTCTGGAAGAGAGGATTGGGTGCTTTGTCTTTCACTCATTAGTTGAATTTCAAAGGGCAACGCAATCCCCTTCTGAGCCTCAGTTTACTCATATAGTGAGTGGAGACAATGGTGAGTCTCCTCCCACAATTTTGAGTAGAGTAAAATTATGAAGGTAAATGCTGAAATAACACTTTTAAATTTCTAATCAATCCGTCTAGTCCTCCTGGTTAAAATCCTTTAGTGTGTGGCCATTCCCTTTGGAATAATATTTAACACCCTTACTAGCACCGCACATAATCAGATGCCCTTCCAGCCCCCTCATTACCTTGACCCTTCTCATGGCCTCCCTCAATGCCTCAGCCTGCCTGCTTATGTGATTCAGCCACACTGACCTCCCCTGGCCTGCACACAGGAAGGGCAGCTCTGTGCCCAATCCTCACATGTGCTTTTCCTCTGCCCAGATGCTTTGCGTCTCACTCTTCCTCATTTTTCAGGTTGCAACTCAGACCCTCCCTTCAGGAGAGTCCCTTGTCAGCCTCTCTGACCATGAGCTCCTCCCCATGCCCTCCCTAATGCATTGATTCATAGCCTTTACATTACTTATCACAGTCTGAGACCACAGATTTCCTTGTCCAAGGTTTTTTTTTTTTTTTCTTATGAATGTAAGCTCCTCAAGGGTAAGAACTGTGTCTGTCCTGGATACTGCTATGAAATTTCAACTAGTCAAGCCACTGAGAACTTGGGTAATTGTTCAAGGGGTGAATGACCATTTGGCTGTGAGTGCATGTTGAGAACACTAAAGCATTATTCACATTTAAGGCATTTTGACTACATGTTTTATAGCTGCTTTTTTTCTGTAGCTTAGTCTGTCACAAAATTCAGGTGATATCATCATTTTGATTCAGCAGCTGATGCTCCAAGTGGCAGAGACCCTACAACAACAAGGGATTACACCGATAGCAACTCAAGGGATGGCGTGGGCTGCTGCTCCCGGCACTGCCTGAAAACCAGCCTCAGCTTTGACAGACAAGCATTTTCAGCTGCTGCTTTTCACATATTTTCTAAATAAAGACAGTTTAACCTGCAGTGGCTTCACTGTTCTTCTGGAATCTTGAATTCAAAGTGCGTTTTAGGAATTTATACTGAGACAATGTTTGAATGACAGCAAACATGTAAAATTTCAACTCTGTTAAGCACAGAGGCCCAGGAACAACCAAGGAATGATTTACCTCTCTTTCTCCTAATGGTGCTGATAGTAGATGACTTAATAACACACTGAAATTACAACACTCTTCATGGATATTCAAAACCACTTTAGAATTTTCCTTTGCATTTCATGCTACAATTCTCATGTACATTTCTGGTCATATAATAAAAATATTACTGAGCAGCAATAAACAACTTTACTATTTAGAGAAATCTCAAATGTATTTTTGTCTTGGGTTCTTTCAAAAGTGGGACAAAGTCAGTGATGTAATTTATACCCAAAAGAGTCAGATTACACAGCAATTTAAGCAGCACAAAAATGACTGAGTATGTTTGGGGACGAGACCAGTGAATGCCATTTTCAATTATTTCAAATGACCTATTGGCCACATTATGCCAGAATCCACCTCAGTGCAGTTCCAGAGACTTTGTATTATTTTATTCATCAAAGCCAAGGTGTGCCAGAATTCTGCCCTATTCAGCAATCACAAACCATGGACCTATTATTGGTCATGGATTTGTTACTAATATGTTTATCATTGCTCTATCATACTTTGACATATATTAAAGATAAACAATTAGTAAGAATACTATTATGTACCTTAAAGACTTATGTTAAGATTTTTGATCCTTCATCAGAAATCAACTGTTCTGGCCTGGTTTGTCTTCTGTGGCTAAACTTATTTGGAGGAGAAGAAACTTATTTAGACAGGGAAGGAGGAGCTGCCACCTGTGTAAGCAAATCCCCTCAGGTGCGTATGGAAGGCGTGCATACCCTGCAGACACCAGATGACGCCGTGGTGACGCACGCCTACACCCTCCCCCCCCCCGTTGTCACTCACACTCCTGGTCTGTGTCAGGGTCCTGTTGCTCCATGAATCCATTCTATAACTTCCATCTCACCATATTGGCCCAGTTTGGTTTTTGCATAAACTCTAAAATGTTATGCTTAAATGGTATTTTGGGTATAATTTAGCCAAATTTTCTTACAAAGTGAAAAACTTCTCTAACATACACATGGTAGTTGGATTTTCTTATCTATGCATGAACATGTCCATAAATATTTTATATCATTTGTCTCTTTGGAATATTTCTTTTGCTCATCAATTATATGCTTTTATTTTTATGAGTTTGAGAAGAGGTGGTATATCCTTTAGTGATATGTGTTCTAGATCCAGGTGACCTGGATTTAAGACCCTGCTTAGCCTATTAACTACTTGTGTGGTTTTGGTCAAGTTACTTAATTTCTTTAGTTTTCTGTCTATAAATGGAAATACAATCACAATAACATTATGCTGAAGGGATTTGTAAACATTATGGATTAAGATATTACCTACATATAGAAATCAATTCACTTATTACTACTTTCTACATACACGTCATTTTCATCCCTGTAGGACTTAGCATGTCAACACCAAAGGCAAACTAAAGACATCACCATATATAACTGAGAGGCAATGCCGTAGCATAAGCACTAAATGACATACATTCTGCGTTTCATTTATACACCTTTGCCGTAAGCCATATACTCACTGCAGTTCATTGACAGGCCACTGTGTTCTGGCTGCAGTAAATCACTGGGTTCACCAGGCTTTGATGAAGTGTGGGGGTATGACAGGTGCCGGAGGCTGTTGGTGCAGTTCTGATGAAGCCTTACACAGCAGATAGATTGCACACTGTGCCAATCAGGGCAGGTTGTACTCAGCCTGCTATCTGGGGAGCATGGCAATGTTCTCCTAATTCAAAGCCATGTGCTGAGGTATACTTGGGTATTGTGATAAGATGTGAAGGGTGCTGTTGTGGAGTTTGGGATTTCCACAGGTAGGAGAAGAATACTCCATAAATGGCTTAACCAATGAGAACATTATCATCTAATGTTATCAGAGGTCTGAAGTCAGTGTGGTTTCAGAGTCAGCACAGCAGTTTATCGGTGTTGCTTAGGGCTCTGGTGTTTTTTTTTCCTTCTTGCTTCTGCATATGAGCATAATAGCATCTGCTCACGTTGCCGGAAGGATGCAGTTTCTCTGGTGCCTTAGGAAGACAAGAGACCATTCCTTGGCACTTTCAGAGAATCTGACCAGGAACTCTGGCAGGCAGGATCTGAGGTGGAACCTGAAAGAGAGTAAAGAGCAAAGTATCCAAGCAGAGGAAAACACATATGAAGATTGGACACAGTTGCATCCACTGTGAGGAGCCCAGGAGAGGTCCATGTGCTTGGAGTCACATGAGCAGGAAAGCAGAAGGCAGTGAGGGAGACAGGGGAATCCATCAAGGTATGAGGGGGCTGGAAAGGAACCAGATTAATATATGTTGCTAGTAAAGTTCACCTTAAGACCTTCAAGGTAGGATGGAGCAATGTGTCCATGTTGTTTTTGGAAGAGGGACCAGGAGGGAGAATGTCTTGTAAGCTTGTTCTTTGCAGTTGGAGAGAGACGCTGCAGGACAGGAAAGAGACATAAGTATGTAGATCTGTCTCAAGAGTGTCTAATGCTGTTCTTTTCTGAAAATATAGTACAAAACAACATGTAACATATAAAACAATCTAAAATATAAAAAAGGAATCTATAGTAAATAATATCAGTTTTAAACAGCAGTGAATATATATTTGCTCAGTTACAACAGAAACATTTGATTTTAGCAAGGTTTATACACTGTGTTTTCTAGGATAGAAAATTTCTGTATGTTTACATACTCTATGAAGAAGATTTCAAGCTATTTTTAAACTACTCAGCAGCCTCATAATAAAGTTATTCTTTGAAACTTTTGACATATTTATCAACCTTGATTTATGTTACAACAAATATTTCAGCATCCTTAAGACTCTACAGGTAAAAATATCCAGTTTTTTCCAGCATTTATGCTCATTTTATTGTCTTTCTTCAACTCCCAAATTTCAGTTCATTACTGCGTGTGGATAATGTTTAGCCCCATCACGTCTTATTAAGAACTAATGAAGCTTTCCTAGACTTAATTTTAGGATCCAATGGCTGTCTAGATTTCCTTGTATCATCATTCACTTTTGTTATCACAAACCCCGGTAATTTCCCCCTCTCAAGACAGCAGAGTTTGTGTAAAGTTGCCTTAAGCCATCCTTTCTCCATGGTACTCAGCTCCAGCCCCACAGCTCCTGTGCACACCTTGAAAGCTTTGTTGCCCCATGCCGACTTCCTCAAGGTGAGAAAGCACGACATGGAAATTGTATCTTGCACTCATCATGAGAATAAACAAAGCAATGAAATTACATTGCTATCAAATACATTTCTCTCACTCTTTTATTTTTTGTTGTTTTTAGTTGCCGTTTTAAGAACATCCTCAATCTCCTTTGGGGAATGAGCTCAGTGTGATTTAGCCACACTGAATAATTAAGTACATTTTGAGAGTAACATTGATTCGCTGTCTAATAAAAGGAAATAATGATAATAGTAGTAACAGCAACACTAATAACAACAGTATTCACAGCACTGCTGACTGCTAAGTGCTGTAGGGAACTTACAAGCCTCTCCTATGTGCGTTTAGCTACTAAACAAAATTTTACCTTCCTTGTATCTTTATGTAAGTGATAACTCTCAAGTGCAATATAACTTAACAACTGTTTGCAAAAAGCTTTTCCCTTCTCTTGGAAAAGGAGATATAACGACATTTTTGTAAAACCCAATTAATCTATAACTTTCCTTTTCCTCATAATGTCTTGATAACGAGTTGCAATAGAAGGTGGTAGTTAGTTGGCCTGTATTTTAATATCATTCCTGGGGATATATAATTTGGACTTTTTACCTGCTTTGTGAAAATGAACTGCAAGTCAACTAAGATATAGCAAGGAAAAGGAAATATTCAACACTTACAGGGTGAGCCAAGAACTTCTTCACTTTCTATATTTATCTCTTAGAAGAATCAATATTCTTTCCTATTAAAAGTTTTGTAAGCCAAGAACTAAAAATTAATCCTGCTACCTGTGCATCATTAACAGTTTTGAAATATTTCTAGTATTATTAATTAGCACAAATCCTAATTAAAACTGCAAAATAAATCTTTGACATCTGTCTATTCAGTGCAATGATAAGGAAATAACTTAGTCTTCATTTTGCTTGCTTGTGTCCTGTCACTCTTGAACAAGTAGGCTTGATCTTAAATTCTTTAGAAGGCACTATATTTGTGTTCAATGACAAATTAGGACATAAAGAAAAAGATGCAGTTTTCCAGATGTTTCTGCATATTCATGACAGATTTAATAAAATCTCTTTTCAATTCACTTAAAAGACACAAGGGTCCTTCTGGTCTCAAATCAGTAGTTCCAAAGGTTGCTAATTGATTGGCAAAAGTCAAGTCATTTGGTGGCGTGTTCTGAGAAGCTTGTGCCTGAAACCAGAAACAGGAAAATGGTTAGGAATCCATGGAGCCATGTAGAGTAAGAGAAGCATCTACCAAAACTTCTCAGCTGCTGCAAACATAAATATGCATTAAGTAAAGATTCTGGCATGTATTTTATAGAGAGCTCTCTTGATGTTAGTTAACAGTAGTCACTTTACTACTATGAAATAATCAAGCACACATGTCAGTGGAGCCTAAAAATAATAATTAATTTTGTATATGTTCTAGGGGTTTGCTGAGTGCTTCTGTTGACTTAGACTGCAATTGGATGATTGCAGTTGGGCTTGCTCTTGAATAAACAATCAGTTGGTGAATGGGTAGATACAGGTTACTCCAGGGGATCCTTGGGATGATGTCTTTCTTCAAAGTCTTTTATCCTCAAATGGACTTATGTCGATGTTCCAGTAATGCAGAGAGTCCAAAGGAGGAAGTACAAACATTAAGGAGATATATATATATACATATATATATATATACACACACACACACACCAAGAAATATATATATATATATAATATATATATACACACACATACACACACATCAAGATATATATAGATATAGATATAGATATAGATATAGATATAGATATAGATAGCATTAGCCCAAATTCTACTGGCCAAGGCAAGCCATTAGCTCAACCCAGACACAAGGTTGGGTAAAAGCCCCTCCTTATTGGTAAGAGGAGCTATAAAACTGTTATCTTGTAGGTGGTATAAATATAGGAGGAGGTGGAGAATTGAAGTCACTTTTGGAAACCAGCAGGCATGAATGACTTATTATTGAGAAACACCTATAAATCTATATAAAATACATAGTCTTATATTGGCTTTAAGTAAATTAGAAAATAACATATATCAAAAATGGAATAGATAACTGAAACTATTACATATATATTAAAATATACTCTATAAGTACATATTAATAATACATTATCAAAAATTAAACTTTTAAGCAATAGGTAGAAATGATTGTAAGGAGTTATTTGAAATGTTGAGGAAAAGACTCTGAAACCTCAGGGAGCATCATGAAGCTCTCAGTGGCTGGAAGTGACCTAGACCTTTCCACATGCCCAGAAGGAATACTAAAGTCCAGTGGGCTGAGCTCACGGAGCCAGAGTGGAATAAGCCTCGTCTGCGGGGTTGAGCTATCTATAGGAGAAATAGGGTGAAATAGTATTTCATCTTTGCTAGGTACCAAACAGTGGCTGTTTAAGGCTTACATGACTGGCCCTTCCACTTACTCTAGTTTCTTGCTTTTTTTTTTCATTCTACACATATCTTCCAGAACGAAGTTGATTCAGGTACTGGAGTAAAAAATGTAAAGAGTAAGTAACTAAATCTATTTTAATGTTTCTTTTTTTTTGGTACTGGGAATCAAACTTAGGACCTTCCACTTGTCAGGCAGGCTCTTATGCTGCTGAGCTATATCCCCAGCCTTTGAATCTACTTTAATGACAATAAAAATCACTTAGGAAAAATATATATCTAAAACGTTAATACGTAAATACTTACTGATAATGTCCCATTCACCATATAGAAATCATAAAAAGATCAAGTGGCTACAAGTTGGCAGACTTATGCCTTATATTAGACCAAGAAAAATGTACAAAAGTTTTCCTGCCATGAACTTCAGGAATTGATGTCACATCCATGAGGCGTCTCATAACCATGCCTGAAATAATAACTTCCAACATACATGCTTTAAATTCAAGGTGAGATTATTTGCTCTATATAAAATGGGTCTAATTCCCTCTTCTTGATCTTTGACTCACTTGTAATCAATATAATTTGGAAGAAATGATGCTGATTTTCCAGGCTAGGTCAGAGAAGTCTATGTAACTCATGCCTACTTCTTTTGGAGACTTAAAAGTGCCCCGCAGAGCACGGGAAAGGCTTGTGAGTGAAGCATAGCCAAAGTCTAAGCCAGCTGCCATCTTACTCCTTCCACCAGGGAACTGGGCATGTTGACAAAATGCTCCAAGTGAATGAGGCCAGTGTTTGTTTGATATTTCCTAAACTCATGAGCCTCACGAAACCTTAGACCTCATGCTATACAGACAAAACTTTCTAAACACTGGGTCCACATAATCCATGAACATAGTATAATAGTTGTTTCGATGGGGAGGCATCAAAATGGTAGAGTGAGACTCTCTGAGCGTTGCCATCCAGATGCTGGAATATAGCAACATGAGGCAAACAACAGGTGGGAAAGTGGGATCCCTGGACCCAGAAAAAATCTGAGGTGCAAATTGAAGCCCACAGAGAGAGTACAGGGAGAAAATTCTATGAAGAAGAAGGAGGTATCCAGTAGCACCTTCTCCCTGAGATGGGACTCACTGCATGAGAGGAGCAATTCCAATCTGCAGACACATGATGACTGCTGGTTACCCCAAAGGTCTCCATGGAGAGATGTAGCAGTGGAGGGAGCAATGGACAACATCTGGCAATCTGAGCAACTGGTTTGAAGACAACAATATGCGGTATAATAGCCCTTACTGAATTCCTACCATCTTGTCTGATGAAGCTCTGGATTATCTTTAATGTGTTTTTTATTATTTGTTATTATATTTAATTGTTTGATCAATCTTGCATTCCTGCATCTGGTAATATGAGCAATTTCACTGAAGATAACAATGTGTAATATAATAATCATTGTTAATTCCTATCATCTTGTTTTGAAGTTCTGTACTGTTTTTATTGTTTTTGTATTACTTTTTGTCTTCATTGCTGTTATTTTGTTTTTTTCTTTTTCCTCCCTAAAATAAAAAGAAAGATAACAATATACAATGTAACTATTGTTATTTTTCCATTATCTTGTTTTGAAAATTTGTTTTATATTTTTTCTTTTTAAAATAAAAAATAATTTTTTATGCTGTTTGTGAAAATGGGTTATAACACTGAAATACATAGCCAGAGCAAGGGATATGGTGTATCGATGTGTAAATGCTGAAAGACCCAGAAGACAAGTATGAGCCACAAGCAGCTGAGTCCCTCCGCAACACTCCTCGAGAACATGTTGCCTGGCCATTCCACTGAGACACTGTGGGTAAGGTGGAGCCCCAGAGGTTAAAAGGCGAAAGTGTGAGAAGAGAGAATACTTTGGAAATAAATTTTCAATACTGAACTTACTGTAATTTTAGAAATAACTCTGGTGAAAGGAAGCTGGAAGATACTAGAGTAACCTTCATATTTTAATCTACTTTCCATCCAACAATCATATGGGATTTTCAAGCAAAACCAGGGTCGTTTTACAGAAGAATTAGCTATATTTATTGCACTGAACAACTTGTGGAATAAAATGATGGCTTGATTCCCTTATTCAATTGTGAAAAATTAGTTAATTTGTAGAGGCTTTGGGTTGTAAAAAATAAACCAAACAAACATGTGAATGCCATTTGAAATTTTCATTAAATTGATTGTTCTTTTCATGAACTGTTTTGACAATTACTCATTTAGGGAAAGTGACCTAAAGCTATGTACTTTCTACATCACCTTAAGATGACAGTTTTCTTAGTGGTTTGGTATCCTAAGCAAGTGTCACCCTATTAATTTATAAGACTTTTGGAGATTTTCAGGGGTTGATTTGTACCAACTGACTTCCTGCTGCAGAGTCACTTTATACTTAGAACCTCTGAGTCTGTGTCCTTTCATCTGTAAAATAACATGATGTGAGCAAAGAGAAAACAGTTCAAACACCAGTCAGCAGAGGAAACCTGAATCATTTGATACAGTGGCATCTTGACATGTGGCTCATGAGTGAGAAAATAAGTCACAAGAGAATGACTAGGCTGTTATAAGTGATGCACAATTGTCTAACATAAGTATGAAGTTTTATTTGTACTTTTTCAAATTTGAATTTGATCAATGATGTGTGATGTAAGATCTCAGCAAATATGTATATAATCTCATCGACTGCTTTCCCTACTAAATGCCCCATTAGAACCAGATTTAGAATTCCTTGAAAATTAAACAGCAGTGATCCTAAAAGGCCCAAATGATCAAGTGTTACCATTATGAGATGATGTATGAGCTTCCTGTAGAAGTGCTCAGTGATGGGTGAAACATTCGTGTTTCTTTATCCATTTTACAAGATGCCCCTGTGTGAAGAGAGACATCTTATCATACATGGATTTTGCAGCTGCAAGCCAGTCTGATTGCTCCCATAAAGAAGTGACACATTTGCCTTTCACTGTGTTTCATCTTCAATCAGACAGGCAGAATTAATAAAGAATATTCACAAAGACACCAAACAAAATCCCTGAAAAGGATGAGGCATATGGAGGAAAGTGCAGCACAGTATCCTGATACTGTGTTCATTGAACATTGTGCTGCTGGGAGAGCGCTTATCTCCGGTACCTGGCCAGGGCGTTTTCACACATATTTTTGACAGCCCTATTTTCTAACATTTAACACATTTATTTTTAAAGGCTTGAAAAAGCAGAATCTTGTTCTTTCCAATGTACTGTATGTAATTTCAGCTCATCAAGATAAAGATGGGAACTTCTTTTATGTATGGGTTTTTTTTCATAACAACAATAATGATAGTAAGTATACTACTTCGCAAGTGAATTGCAGTTCTACCCGTCAACATATATTTCTTCAATTTCTTTATTTGTATCAAACCTTCGAAGGTAGAGAAGATTGTAGGGCTTCTTTGTTAATAGTTATAGAAAGCATACATGTGGATAGGATTTGAGTACTATTTTTAATGCCATTTCTTAAAGAACTCATTCAAGCTATAGAGTTATTTTTGTCTCTATCCTTATGAGCAGAGGTTGAATTGTAAGCATTATTGATCTCTGCATTACACCTTAGTAAAATGTTATGATATAAATATACACAATACACACCATTTTTAAGAAATTTAAATATAAGGTATTATTATAAAATAGTTTAACAAATATCTGTGACATCCAATTAACAGGGTATTTTCTCACTTCAGTAGTTTTCCTTGCTGGTACAGAGAATGAATAATGTAAAGAGTAAGGACTCGGATTCCGGAACCAAAATTTCTGATTTAAATTCTAGCTCAGTTGTGTCATTACAAAAATTACTTTGCATTCTTGATCCTAACTTCCCTTCTCTGTAAACTGTCACCATAATGGTACCCAGCTGACAAGATGATTGTGTGAAATGAATCTACAAACACAGGTATGCACACACACAAATAAATTGGAAGAAGACTGATGTATGACCATCACTGTCTAGAAGTGCTGGCAACATTTCAGTAGAAACTGTCTTAACTTGAATTCTGATGAATGATTTTAGTCAGCTATACTGGGAAATGAGTCTGTCCTACTTTGTTTTATCATTTTTTCACATAATAAATTTTCTTGAATTTTGATTATTGGGTATTGTGAGAGTAGTTTGGGTTTATTGATAGAATTAAATTGTTCAGTTTTTAGACATATTAACATATCCATGAAGTCTTTGTTGTTTTGATACTCCTGACTCTAGTTTTATATTATATTATTTAACAGTATAAACCCTTGAAAAAGAAAAATAGTAAATGTGATTTAAAAGGAGTCTTTTATGTGGATAGAGTCTCTCAGGAAATGAAACTGAAATACCCACCTAGGGTAAGTGTAATCTTGCAATGTGTCTTAAACTTTTAAAAGATTTTTAAAGGCAAACAAGGATTGATGACCTATGTCCAAGATGTAATGTGGCTTGCAAAAAGTTCAAAATATTTTACATTCAAATTGAAGTGCTGCATTAATTAATAATTCCATGATATTTGTTAGATGCTTTCTGAGTGCAAGGAAATGTGGACAAATTTTGTTTTGTAGTCTCTAATACTTTTATATTGACATAAATACTTCATTTACTTATGGAAGATGGAATTTGTGGCAGTGTGTGTCCAAACTATGAGAAATTGGTTCAAGAAGCAGAGACAGGTGTGTCCAGATGTTCCTAAAATCTTAATCACTACTTAGAATGTGTATGTACATATGTGGACATATATTTGACTAAAAGCAACATAATTATATATTTTGATAAAACAAATATTAAATTCAGTATTTTGTTTTTTTAAAAATTTATTTTCATCCAATTAGAAAAGGAAATTATTCTCTGTGTATATTGGGTAATATCATTTCAATTTTTATAAAAAATTAAGGTGTTATCCTGGGAGCAAATGAGTTGAAACCACATGTTGAATGCAGTTTTTCCAGGATTCATTATTTGATAGCATAACTGCCACACTTGAACAGAATGGGGTAGAGAGGCTTGAATAAACAGCAATAAAATTCTCACATTCCTGTTGACTCACTTAGTTTACAAATTTTAAAATACTGCAAAGTTGTCTAAGAAATAGTGTCTGGTCTAAATATTGAATAGGTGGTAGAATGTAAATAAGAATGAAATGAACAATTTCAATTGTTTTATGAGCAACGATATGGGCAGCAGTTGCTTAATAATCATCTATTACGTCTTCACTCTTTGAAGTTCTTGCATTTGATGATATCTGCATATGTTCCTCAAATTATTCTAATGGGAAAAGTTACACAGTTTTGGTCACTCTGTGTGACCACTCTTGTGACCTGTCCCTATTAAAATGTCAAAATTATTGCATTACACTCTCTTATCCAAATATACAGGACCATAGAGTAATATTGTGGTGAAAACTATTCAAGTTAAATGAAATAGTGTAATTGGCATTTTTGGATAGCATAGTGACTCTAATGTATTTAATAAAGGGATATTTTATCTTTACAGTACAAGCTTTGATTTTTGTGAAGTGTTCACTGTCTCTTTTAAAGATTTTAAAAATTGCTTGTGATGTCAAAGACGGGTCTTAAAATGTTTCCTTTTTGTCAGGACAGAGTCTTTTGGAGGAATTTTTGGGTTATTATTAAAGAATTCAGGTAAAACAACCACTGTGTACATTTAGTATTTACTCAAATTATGTTATTAAGGATCTGCTATATTTTTTGAATTTTGGTAATTGTAGTATAAAATGTTGAGCAAAGGAAAAATAGACACTAATTTCCTGAAGATTATATTCAACTGCATCAGTATGCCTCCTCCCAAATTTGTTATTTCTTAAAATGAAAGAAAAATCTTTAACTGGTCAATTTAGGCTTTGCATAGCCTAAAAATCTGTTTATTGCAAAGACATAAGAAAAGACATGACAAAAATGTACCAATTAACATGATACTTACCCTAAAGAATCATGTTAAGAGATACTGATCCAGTCAATAAACATCTACAGAATTCCAAGTAGAATGTAAGCTCATAAAAAGCTTTAAATTTCTGTGTATTCATTATTGCACAGTATTTGCCAATGCAAAAATAAATATTTATAGAATTAATTAATGGATGATTAAATGGAGTATTATCATTGAGATAAAGTCTTAATTCTTATTCTAAAGGTTATACTCTTTTGGAAGAAACAGACAAACTAATGATTGTCTTTCTTTATAGTCAGGGCTACAACAGAGAAAAATTCAAGTGTTACAGATGCTCAGAGACAGGAATTTCATACATCAGTCCAGTATTAATGAAGGCTTCCTAGAGGTTGGAACATCTTCTGGGATCTCTAGCTGTCAAGTAATGGGGGTTTGTTTGGTTATCCAGGTACCATAATTTGGAAGTTCAACGAGTGACTGAAAGTGTAGTATACAACAAAAATTTCTTCATGGTGAAAGTGTCTTTAGTACAAGGTTTCCAAACTGTGCCTGAAATTGTGGTTAGTGTTTGATGGGCTAGATTTTTAATTTCTTTTAATTAGTGTTTTGCATGACACTGAATTGCAGGCTGGCGGATTGAGAGGCTAAGAAGCTTGGAAGGCAGTTTCAGTAAACCAGATGACATGAGTTTTGCCAATGAAAATGGGAATGCATAGGAGGAGATGGGTTCAAGGGATTGTAAGGAAGAGGAAGTGAGTCAGGCAAACATCACTTTCTGGGTGAGCAGCCAGGCACATAAAGTGTGGCATCATTTGGCTATAACAAGAATGGGGAAGAAGGTTGGGTGTGGATAAAAGATGATTCACAGTATTTGAAATTCTATCAGAAAAGAAAGACCAAAGATGGCAATCCAGGTGAAGGCTGATAATTGAGGGACAAATACAGGAAAAAAATCTGGGGAAGATTACCATGTAGATTGCTGTGTAGCTCATATAGAGAGCTATATGAAACTCCAATGTTACTAATTCTGAAAAAGGTTTAAGGAAGGATGAAGGGTTAAGACTGTCACAAGTCATAGAGAGATGGAAAATAAGACTAATGAATAACCTGTGGATTGGCCATTCCTGCTTTAGAAGTATCCAGGGACACGGTGTCATTAGAAATGTGGACTCTCAGATTACTAGATGTAAGAATGCAAGACTGATCAAACCATTAAAGAGAATATATACTATAACACCCACTGTTAATCCCTATCATTTTGGTTTAAAACACTGTATCATTTTTATTGTTTTTGCTTTGTTTTGTTTTTGTCTATTTGTTGTTATTTTGTTATTTTTTATTCTCCTTAAAATTAAAAAAAAGAGAAAAAAGAAATATGGAATCTCCTTGGATAGTGATAGTAAAGAAATAATCTCTTAAAGACAGATAAATGTACAGTATATCTTCTAATTTGAACCTTTCACTTTATAGTAAAATCATTAATAACTATTATGAATCAATCACTCCTTTATGCAAACCCTCCTTAAATGAACTTATATATTACCTGATTGTCTAAAACATATACCAAATATTCATCTGAAGAAACTAGAGAGAAACTTCTGGAAATAAACATATAGAATGAGGAATACTGATTTTTAATTACCCAAATGGGAAATGTGTTCCTTGCAGCTACATTTTCATAGCTCTTACTTTGACCTGCCCATTGTGTTTCTTCTGTACTTGTAAACCATTAGAGAAAGAAAATATTTCTTCTCAGAATCAGGAAGATTAATTACTGAGGTAGAATCAGAGTCTCATTCAAGCCAGAATGGTTTAGATTCTGTTGAGAAAAAATCTACCTAATATAGCTGCAAGTAAAACCATTTTAATAAATTTAAAAATTCTTGATTGGGACTGTTGTTATGACTGTTACAAAACTATGCTGTCCATGAAGGCTAGTGGTTCAGAGCTGCTGTAGGGCTACTGAGGTAAATGCCCAGAGACAGGGCTGTCAGAGGGTCTTCCAGCACTTCCTGGTAGCAGATGGGGAGCTTACCATTTTATAAAGAGGTAAGGGAGAGGTGTGAGTATATTAGCAGCAAGTGACTAGGTGCCAGGATAACAGAAGAGCAGAACCCCAGCTCAGAGACATAGCAGGAAAATGTCATGCTAGATGTTAATCTCACTGCTTTGGTGCCAGCAACTATTTTCCCTGAAATTTTTCCATAGTGTCATCCTGCCTGTATTGGTTCTCAAGTAAAGAAAATTCTGTATTTTTAGAAAACCTGCCACTGTGAACCAATCAAGGACAAAAAGAAGAAAAAAATTAAATATGGTTAAAATGTTTATAAAATCCTTAATTAAACTGGAAACGTAATCAAAGATTTATTAACCTTTAGTGATCACATTGTAGTCTCTAAATATTGTTTTTTCTAACTTCAAGAAAGGAGTCTTAGAAAAATTATTCATCCTGCATTCTGGGAGAAAAGGTAGAGCAAGAGCCTGGATGAGACTGCCACTCCAGAATCCAAGTTAGGACCATAGAGTACCAGGAACAAGCAGTAGTAGTATCTGATGATCAGCAAGTATTATGATAGCAGTAGAATAAATCATGTCATATATGCTTTTTCCTTACAAATCATATCACAGCACAAACAGTTGTCTGATGAGGTAGGATTTCTCTTTATGGCATTCTTTCTCATGACAAATGAAGAAGGGAAGATAAAAGTAGCATATCGGTTTTTTGAAATCCCCAATGAAACAATGCATCCACTTGAAGACTGTCATTGCTGCTAACTTCATAAAATGGAAAAGAACTAAACATGTTATAATCGCAGTTAATGTGTATCCTCCCATCTCTGGAGTATTTTTGCCAAAGAATCAAACCTGAACCTAACAATCAGCCTATTCTACTAATCTATTGGAAATACAGAAAGGAGGAGAATATGCTAAATAACATCACAAGGAATGGAATTCTGGCTGGGAAATTCCATGGAACGATCTGTTTTCCTCAACAAATTCACTATGAGCAACAGCAACACAAGCTCAGAGGTCCTCAATATTTAAAAAATATACATCAAATAATGGATTTTCTTTGGAGCTTGACTCAAACTATGTGAAATTAATTCTTGCATTTAGAAATATATTTGAAGGATGCTTGGCTATTTAAGGCAATTATAGAGGAAATTAATAATACTTTTAAAAAGAATAATATTTCACTTATTTTGGAGGCTCTTTCCTTTTAAGGAACAATTTTAACATTTAAGGATGAACTGATATCTGAAATTATGTTTAGATTGTCTGGGGTAGGGACAAAATAGATGGAATGTATCTGCGTATTGCCATCCAGTCCTATCCCACCCAGCCAAAACTCTTAAATGTTACACTTACAGTAACCATGTAGTTGGAGAACGTGAAGGAGAGCATTGTGTCTTCATTTGGATGTATACATATCTTTATATCTTTAGTAAGAGTCCTTCTTTCATCCCATAATTTGAGCTTTGGTCTTTAAAACCTTGTGGTATCAAGTTGCTATTTTCTTTTGTTTCTGAATTTTCTTGCAACTTGAGCAATGACATTTATTTTCATTCACATTACTGGTAATTTTGCCAGTAATGCAAAAATGATTTAACTTTGAATATATTTCAGTTCGTCAGATGTTACGGTTTGCTTTTTGTTTATTTGCCTGTGGCCAAGTTTGTCAAGATTCTAAACCTCCTACTTGGACACAAGGTCATGAACTCTTGCTAACTTGTACATTCCTTAGTAATCAAAATCCTTCCACAGGGAACATCGGGTTTATATTTATAATGCCTGGCAAATGGATACCACTCTAATTCATAAGGAAGAGACAGAACTGATTTCCTCACAATTGCCTGACTTTTCCCTCATCTTTCTTTGCTTGGCTTGTTTCCTTTCTAAAATAGTCATTTCAACTACTATAAGGTTATTCCAGCCTCCCACCCACCCAGCTCTACCCTAAGACTCAACAGATGACTTGTTTTGCTACTTATCCATGAAAATGGGAGACATTAGAGATGAACTGTATGAAATTTCCAGAATCTATAAGTAAATACAAGCATCTGAGGTTTTCTTCTCCTATTGATAAACAATAGAAACCAGCACTTCCTTTGAGTACTGCAACTGATCACACTTTCTTACCAAACTTTCCATAGTGACTATTCCTGTTATGATTTCATCTTTCTAGTCTTCTGTTCCATATTAGAATACAGTTTAGTCTCTTCTGCTTTCAAAATAAAATGAGACAAAAATAACACCCCAGATACCAAAAGGTCATACTTTTTCTCCAATTAATCATTTTCATAAGGAAATAGCCGCATGTCATGTTCAATCTTCTCTTCTTACTTCACGGCCAGTACTACCTCCAGCTCCGCTCTACAACTCACTGGAGTCAGCCATGTTGATGGTCCCTGCTCAGGCACTTCTGCACACTGCTTTTGGGGCTTTTAAGTATCTTCAGCATGACATGAGCCCCCTCCTCTTGGCAACTCTCCTCAGCTTCTTGACCCATTTTGCTCTTGATGTTTCACTTCCTCTGTAGCCAGCCATCCTCATTCTCATTTCCAGGATGTTCTCTTTGTCAAACACTGATACTTTGGATTTGTTGTCACCTACTTAATCTTTTATTTCTTTTCATCTTTTCCTAGGCAATCCCATACACACAGATAACCTCTGTTACTTATATTCAGAGCATTCTCTACCTCACCTGCTGCGATTTCTGTTCTGAGCTCAGGATCACTGTTTCCAGTGCATGTGTATTAACTCTATGAATGTCTTATAGGCACCTCTGACTCATTATTCAGAAACTGAATGTGTGTTCTTTCCCTAACAATCTTGAGATTTCCATATCCATTTTGAACCTTCCTTTATTCATCCTCTCACCAAATTATCTTAGTTTAAAAGAACTTGCCTCAGATTCATTCATTTGTAATACTTATTACTATAGATAGAAAATGACTACAAAAACTGAAATTGGTTTTTTTCTGTTAAAATAGAAACATTTTGGAGTCTTTCTGCTTTACTGTGGAGTTTAGATGACAGGGATTTCATTTCAGTTCAATCAAATGTGATTTATGTCATTTACAAAATGACACATTGTACTTAATATTAATCATGAAAGAATATGTTCTTATGTTTGACATTCATTAATAAGTCAGATCTTACTTTTATGAATTTATTTCTTTCATTAAGCATCTAATATATCCAGCAGCTAGATTAATTTCACCTCTTCTTCTCATGTCAGGAGAATGCAAAAAAATATAGTTTGGAGCTTTTATACTGGCATTTTATAATATTCCTGAAAGTTGAAATCTTGTCTCTTGCTTCCAAATAATTTAGAAAGGGAAAAAGCAAACTGCTACCTGGTCAGCAGTCAAAATTATAATATCAAAAAAATGCAGTGATGGACTTCCAGAGTAGTTACCGATGGAAGTCATGATAGTAAGGAACAAAAGTAAAAAACTGTTACACAATTTGTTTCAACTTGAAAGTGAATTGATTAGGAAATAATGAAAATAAAATCACACTGAGCCCTGCTGTCATTTAAGCCATGACTCTTAATAACCTGAATCAATTAACAACACTAGGCCTGTTTTCCTCACTCAGCAGCACTGATCAAACAACCCAATGACAAATTCAGGTGTGTACAAGTGTTTTGTGATCACAGTTTTATCCTGCAGTTAAAGGTTCACAGCTTTCTGCTATGAACAGCCCCAGCACAACCTAAAACTCTGAGGCAGACCTGAGTGGTGAGCACCCTCCTGCATCCCTGACAGCATCCAGCCAAACAAAACATCAACTGGCGAGGCAATGCGGATTTTTTATAATTGCCCATTGGAATATGTACCAGAACTGTATTCCAAGGCACACATTTATTTTCACTTGCCATTTAACATTCACACTGTGGTTCTTACAATTTCACTCAGTACAAGAATTTCAAATATCTGTAAATGAAATATTTAAGAAAGAAAATATTTATTTTTCTCCTATTAAATGTTTTGTTACTGTATAAAACTTTTACAGGACAAAGGTTTTATTAATTATATAAACATTAAAGAAACACTTAGGAGATTTTAGCCCCCTTTCATGTTTTATTGAAAAAATTTCTTCACCTCCATTCATTCACCTTATTTCATGTGTGTGCTTCTTTCTTTCTCTATCCCCTCCTCTCACCCAGGAGGAGGTGATCTGGGGGAGGGCCCTGCCATCCACTTTCTGTAAGAGGGTGGAAGTTTCTGGTTCTTTCTTCTGGATGTTTAAAAGCCAGCTTGTGTGACTGTGAGCCTGCTAGTCATTGCAGTCTGGATTCTGAAGTCTATAGTGTAGCTGATTAGGTAACCGCAAAAATCAGGCTGAATTCCATAGAAGACCGAAGGACTCTATTTAGAGCAAACAGAGTTTATTGAATTTAAGGCTAGCCACTGCGCATCTCCCAACTAACAAGTCAGGAAACACCGGCCCCTGCTAGTTCTGATTCAGGTCTTAAATAGGTTTTGGGTTTCCATGGTTACAAATTGAGATGTTACATTTGCTCACCCAGGGGGCCATATGGTTTTTCTCTCATCCTGTGGGACCCCAGGTCAGTTGCTGGTCGCATGTCTAACCATGATAGATGTTTCTCCCATTATGTTCCATTTGTTGCCCTTTTATAACCTGTACATGTTTACCTAGGGCCAGGGAAAAGGGATGAAACTACCCAGGCAGGGTCACGGAGGTTATGCAGGCCTTAGTATTCCTTGTCTCAGCAAGACATTCCTGGGTAAATCTGAGCTCTTACAATGTCCCGGGAGGCTTCCCAAGGCACAGCTTAGGCCATTACTAAAACTATTTTATCTAAAATAATATGCTATGATTCACTGTCCCCTACAATTTGATATTTTGATCTCTTGCTGCTACTTTTTTTCTATTATCAACTAGTTAAGAACTCTGAAAGAAGATGAGCCCTATGCAGGAGCAATATCACAAGGATGGAATGATACATGTGTCTATGTTTACTACTCATTATTCCAGATTTTAGTTTATAAATCTATTAATAGAAAGAACAATTGTATTTTGTTTATCTGCTCATATATTCTTCTCCAAAACCAAACAGATTAAGGTGCTAAACACATTCAGGGTGTATCTATATCTTTGCTACTAAAATTAAATATTTGTATTTTAGCTAATTTTGCAACATAATAAACCTGTAGCCTCTTTTTTTTGTTATTCTTTGGTGGAAAATTGATCTCCAGTGTTTTCACCTACTGTTAAGGGACAGTTATTGAAATATTTGCCACACAATTCTGTTAAAGACAAAGATCTAATAAAAAATGTAATTGTTCAAGTTCACCTTTAAGAAGTGAAAATTAAATAGAAGAGAGGCATTTTGCCCATAAAATGGCATAGATTAATTATATCTAGGGCATTAATGTCGTTAAGCATGCGAGGAAATGGGAATCTCTTCTAATTCTGTCAGGCACATGAATCTGCACAAACTTTTTGAAAGATCCTTGTTAGCATTTACCAGAAACCTGTATCTCTTGACTCAGCAATTTTACTTTCAAGACACTTTCCCAAGGAAATAACTGAAGATATATATTCATACATAAAGCAGCTGCAAAGACACTGTGGTCTTTTTATGGAAATGATTTAAGTGTTCAAAATAGTTAAGGAAATCATGGCACAGTTGTACAACATGCCAAGGACAATTTGAAATAGAGTATTTTTCCTGACTTGACAAAATGCTCACAACACACTGCTAAGTAGAAAGGTGAGTTCTGAAATGGCACAGGCAGTACCTTTGCATTTTCACACACAAAGGTGGGTTCTGTGGGTGGGTGGGTGAGCCACTTCTTCATTCCTTTTCTTTATTCCATTTTGCATATCTGCATTTATTTTTAAACAATGAATACATGAAAAGTTTTTAGTAAAATTTAGATGGAAAATATTTTCAAGTAGCTACACTAAAATAACCTGCTTACAAGATGCAAAGTAGAAAACCTCACTTGTCAGCCCCCAAGATGCTACCACAGTAGCAGAATTGGCACCACTGGTTTGTCTAGTATAGATGTTGTAGTTTGTAACTAGATGTCCCCCCAGAGCCTCCTGTAGCTATGGAGGACAGGCTTTTCAGAGATGGCTGAATCTGGAGTGTGTGGTTGATTCAAGGTGGAGTACTGTAATTAAGGGTGTGAGGGGTACATCTGCCCTTGGGTGGGTAGCCTGCATACAATACAAAAGAGAGAAAGCAGCTTGTCTTTCTCCCTCCTCTTTGTTGCTTTGCTACAGTCTGCCTGGCATGAACTGTTGTCCTCTGCCAAACCACCCTGCCTTGGAGCCAGTGGATTATGGACTGAAACCTCTACAAACTGTGATCTAAACCTTCCCTCCTTTTAACTTTTGGTGTTGAGTATTTTGTCTCAACAACAAGAAAAGTAACTAAGCCAGAATTTGGTAACAGAGAAGTGGGGTTTTTGCTGTGACTATACCTGGTCATGTGGTTCAGGACCATTTGGGAATGGCTTGTGGGAAGAATTTGGAAAGATTTGGAGAATGCCAGTTGAAAAAGCAGTGGAACACCTTAGGCTGTACTGTATGGGAGATTTTTGTCAGAGCTCAGAAGACCACAAAGATGATAAAGACTGGGTTCAGGAGGTTTTCTGATGAGAAGGACTGTATTGGCTGCTGGACTGAAGATGATGATGATGCATATTGTGGCTTGGCAGAAAGTTTGCATTTTGCTCATGTCCAGAGACTTTTTCTGAGACTGAGATTAAGGGTGGTGGACTAGTTAAACTTGCAGGAGTAATTTTAAAGCAGTCTAATATTGAAGCTACAGTTAGGGTTTTTTAGCCAGATATATATTGAGAATCAAGAGCAAAGAGCCCAGCAGGATGATTTAAAATATTATGAGTTTGGCCAGGAAGGAATCTCCAATAAAGCTGCAGACTGCAAAGATAGAGCAGATCCCGATTACTGAGAAGGAACATGAGAGTGGAAAAGATGGCCTGAGGAAATCACAAGAACCAGCAGGACTCCACCTTTGCACCTTCAAAACTGCAAATATGAATGACTGCTTTGAGAAGAGTCCCAAAGCATCAGGTTCTGGAATGGCAGTGGCCTAGGAAATTAGTTCCTCGGAATTGGATTCATGCCACTGATACCTACAGCTAAGAGAGAAGAAAGCCTGCCTACTGCTTCAGCTGGCAGCAGACCTTGGCATTATCTATGTGGCACTGGTTTTAGGTGCATACAGAATGAGTTGTGGGGTCAGGAAGGCTTCTGCCCAGGGAAAGTGCTACCCAAACCCTTTGGAGTTCACATGTTGTCACAGATTGACTTGGTTGTTATACGAGGAACTACAGGACTTTATGTTTGCCTTGCTGGACTTTGGACTTGCTGTTGTCTTATTCCTTTGTATCCTCCCATCTGTAACTTTTGCAGTGGAAATGCCTATCTTGTGCCATTGGGTGTTAGAAATGTCTTTCTTTTCGTTTGTACAGGGGCTCACAGCTAACAGTTTGCCTTAAATCTCAGAGGAAACTTGGGACTTGGACTTTTCAGCAGTGCTGAACTGTTAGGATTTTGTCAAATTGTGGGGATGGACTAAATGCCTTCTGCATATAGGGATATGCATTAGTCTTTGGGGGATCAGGGGTGGAATGTTACGGTTTGTGTCTAGACATCCCCAAAGAACCTCATGCAGTTGTGGGAGGGCAGGCCTTTCAGAAGTGGCTGAATCTAGAGTTTGTGATTGATTCAATGTACAATGCTGGAATTAAGGATGTGAGTGCTACATCTGTCCTGGGGTGGGTAGTCTGCATGTGATATAAAGGACAGAAAGCAGCTTGTCCTTTTCCCCTCTCTCTTTCTGCTTTGTTACAGTCTGTCTTGCATGAATTGTTTTCCTCTGCCAAGGCCCCCTGCCTTGGTGCTGATGGATTATGCACTGAAACCTCTACAAACTGTGAGCTAAATAAACCTTCCCTCCTCTAACTTTGGGCATTAGGTATTTTTGTCACTGCAAGAAGAGAAATGTAATTAAGACACAGCTCATTGATGACTTTTCTCTCTTTACATGTGCATAAATTAAGAGAAAGGAAGGGTGAGACCAGAGTGTATAATATTCCAAATAAGTAGAGTCAATAACGTCCAAAATATTAAACTTTTCTTTATATTCACTGCTAAAGCACCTAAGATCAAATGTTTTTCACACTTGATTTTGAGTTAACCAAGCAAATAACAATAGTCTCTCATTCAGTTAACAGGAAACTCTTATGAAGGTAAATGCTTTAACAAGGTCATTGTAGATGTTTTCCTCACATTATAGATCAAAATGTTCAAAGAAGTATTTGAGTAACAAAGCCTTACCCTTTCACTTTATTTAAATTTCATTAAATTACATAAAGTCATTTACAGTCTTGGCATCAAACATGCTGAATCATTTTTTGGCTTATTTTGAGCAGTGTGTGAGGTTTTTCTTTAACTAGCCTGTCTTAGTAACACTGCTAAGAGAATTGTTTCAGGTAATTTACTTTAATGCTTTTTCTAAGTTCCCTTTTCCCAAATAACTTAAGTTCAAATAACATTTACGTTGACACCCTTTTTACTTTTGGGATCAGAGGAAGCCCATTTTCATGCTTGGATATAGTGGATATATCTAGAATGTGCGATGAACTACACTTTTAATTATCCATTATGTCCTTTGAATTAATTTTCAACAATAGTCACACAACTCTAAGTGCTTTTCAGGACATTTTAACAAAGTTAAGCTTTCTAAATTTAGGAAATGTTTATTTGTGTGCCGTAAATTGCAAAGAGAAATGTGGCTATTGCAGTTGCAAAGAGGTAGATTGAGTTGTCTTCTCTAAGACATACACCTAAAAATGTCAGAGTCCTGACGCAAAGATCACCTTCAGTGAGAGATCATTTATTCTTTCGTTTTGTTTGTGAGATGGTAAGGATAGAACCCAAGTGCTCAGACATGCTAGGCAAGTGCTCTATACTAAGCCACATCCCCAGGCTTAGAATATTAATTATTTTTCATTACAGTTACATCAGTATTCTCTGAATCCAAGGCAAAACCAGTCAATCCTATGGCCCTGTAAGATACTTTCTAAACATAACTCCCTAAACCTAGTTTTCACCCCTGTGGTATGGCTTAATATCTGCTGATTCAGAGTTCTCTGGCTGAGCATAAAAATCATACTACCATTAAGTAGACTAACTTACAAGTTTGGAAATTTGTTCAGAAATGAGGCCCCCAACCCTAACATGATAGTTGAGTTTTGGAGACTCAGATGAAAACTCTGTGATTACAATGCAGGGGCTAAAAGTATAAACATCTCTGGGGAATCTGGTTATGAATCACTTAATGAAATACAGTCTTTTACTAACCACAGGTCTTTTTTTGTTTGGGTAAAAAATTATAATGATGAAAGTGGTTTAACCAGTTAATATGCCTTAATGAAAGTGCCAGATAACTTCTCTTTAGTCTTAGCTGAATTATCTATCCTTTTGATACGATAAACAAAAGATTGCCATATTCAGAAAGAACAATAAGTAAATAAAGGATTCCTGCTCACAGATTTGCTGTAAAATGCAAACATTTGTAAGCTTCTGTAATATAGTGTCTTAATTACGAAGTTAGTTTAATCAATTTTCATCATAACTTACTGATTTTTTAAAAATTCGCTTCTTTGACAGCCTAAGACTAATCAATGTGAATTTATGCCACACAAATATGTGGAAAATATTTCTTCCCTTCCTTTATAGTTCTGGTTTATTTGTACATATGACATCTGTTCCTTTTTCTCCTGCCCTTTTAGGTGGAATTTCACATATTTAAAGATGCCAGGTTTAGGCTTCCTTTTGCTTTGTTAAGGTAGTAGTTTCACTATAATTACCTCTTTGTGGAAAGGAACTGGTTATATAGAAAGAAGACTTTGAATATTCCTGCTGTTTACATAAAAATGTGGCACTGAAGAGGCCTGAGTAATGAGAAAAGATGCTGGATCAGGAAAAATAGGATTTTTTTTTCACAGAAACTTTGTGCCACTAGTTTTGACATTGCAGGTATGTACTAGGATCTGCAATCCATTTTCAGTAAAGTGGGTTGTTACAAAATCAACACCATCATGGACACGGGCTTGCCTAGGAGGAAAGCCTGGGCTTATTTCCTTGTGTTCCTCACAGACATATGCCAGGCATCTCAGAAGCTAACGAGAAATGAGAATCTGGCTTGTCGAAAGCATTTGCTGCCTCTTAGTATTTCTGAGGAGGAGACTGCTGTGGTATAAACAATACACTTAAGGGAACAGAAGGAAAATCTTGCTCTTCATATGTTTAGTGACGCTTACTGTGGTCTGAGGAAATTGTCCTCTCCTGATTATCTGCCAGGGGTGAGCCTGAATGTCCCAGTGCTCAGACAGGCTCCAGAAGCACTTAACATTATGGGAAACTACCGAGATGCATGAAAACGTGGATTCAAAGTGGTTTGGTGACAATGCAGGGAAAATTCACAACACAAAGAGCAACTGTTCTCTGACTTTTGTGCTTTTGGAAAACAGTGTCATCCAGGACACCTTGAATTTAGAACCACGTCCTGAAATGAATGGATGGCCTGATGTGATCTTACAGAATTAAATAGGACTGTGGCAGCCTGGAAAAGCAGGTGGGAGGGAACATAGCTGTCTCTCTTCTTTGTCCCACTGGCTCTCCAGCTCCAGAATGTGAACTGTGCATCATTACCACACAACATAGAAGAGCAGCGAGATCTTGGCAAAGGATCTGGATGCAGAATAGCATTTCAACTGCAGAGAGAGCAAACACAAGTTCTGAAACTCATAGAACAGACAATCACAGTGCAGGTGATGTAGGGGACAGTGGTGCAAACCGCAGAATAGCAGCAGAATCTGGAAACCTGGAATTTTCTTCAAATTGTTCAAACCAAAAATTGAAATTAGAGTCAACTTTGTAATGTAATTTTACAAATGGTGAAAATGCCCGTCTTTCTAAGTATGTGATTTAAAGCCAAATCATCTGTGCCTTGCACAATTTCCTGGGTTGAGGCACCCTCAGCACATGCTTGTGTATGGACACCTGTGCATGTATGGACACCTGTGCAGGTCAGAACACATAGGAGCATTAGGCTTAGGTCACTGGAGTTCAGAATTACCCACCTCACCAGGCAGTGATGTCACAGTAAGATGCTAGCGTTAGACACTGCACACAGACATCATGCCTGCCTGTCTGCTACACATCCCAGATGACTTGCATTAATTCTTTCTTGCATTTATCCCATCTCATCTTCTTGTCTCTGAATTCTTGTTTCTTTAATCACAGATGCAAAATATTCATTGGGCCTGTTCAAATTTGGCATTCATGCTCTCCCTGACACTGGAATTCATATCTATTTTATGGGGATTGATTTAATTTCCTAGGCCTACCATGATTTTCTTCATAGGAATTCCTTGCCTTAAGTGTAGTTCTAGAAACACAGCTTCTCGGCTGGGTTTCTAATGCACTGCTCAGCAGGTAATTATAAGGCTCCAGTAGAAATTAGAAGAGTGAGATTAGAGATGAAATATGGCCTGAAAGTCTTTGTGATTCCATAAAATAGGCCAAATTATAGAGTAAGGGATTGCCAAAAAAGAAATACAAATGGCTCATAAACATGTGAAAAGCTATTTAACTTCTCTGAAATAAAATCAAATCACATAAAAGCATGTGCCATTGCCACTAACAGATTGGCAAGATTAAAAAGACTGATAAAACCTACTATCTGGTGAGGCTGTAGGGAAGCAAATCTGAAGCACATTAATGGTTACATAAATTGGTGCAAACTTCTGCAAGGTAATTTTGAGTATGTAGTAGAATTAAATATAGGTGTGGAAATAAACAAAGACCAACTAAATGTGAATGGACAATGACAGTTTACTGAGAGCTTGTTATAGCAAGGGCACACAGAGCTAACAAACCATCTTTAACAAATTTAAATATTTGTTTCTGTTTTCAAATTTCCTCTGTTCAAATATGCACATTTTTATTTAGTGTATTTCTTTTTTTAACAAGCACACAGACATTTACAAAATAACCCCAAAACAATACAAGCAATATATATTTTCAGACAAGGGGATAGGAAACTAACAGTGGTGGCTGTATGACATATTGATATGTTCAAATTGGTTACTCAGATAAACAAATATAGGCATGTAAGATTGACTAAACAATTGAACATGAACTCTTTCTTTTAATAGTAATAGAAATTAGTAGTACAACTATCTTAGCTACCCTGTGTATGCTTACACATATTTTCCCCTTATTTCTTTCTTTTCTCTTTTCTCTCATTTCAGCTGCTTCCCCCACTCAAACAATTTCCTTTCCCTTTATAATATCCATTGCACCCCTCAGACTTCATTCACTCTCTCGGATCCTCACACTAGTGAGACAATATGGTGTTTACACATGTGAGTCTGACTTACTTCACTTATGAGTACGGTCTGTAGTTGTGATCATTTACCTATAAAAGCTCCAAGTCTTTCTTCGAGGCTGAGTGGTATTCCATTATATAAAAATATCATAAGTTTTTTTATCCATTCCTCAGTTGATGGACATTTGGATTGTTTACATGATTTAGCTATTAGAAATTGTGCTGCTATAAATATGGGTGCACACGTATTGCTGTGGTATGTTGTTTTCAGGTCTTCTAGAAAAATACCCAGAAGGGAAATAACTGTTTTGAATAGGACCTCTAGTCCTAGTTTTCTGAGGAATCTGCAGACTTATTTCCACAGTTTCACCAGTCTGCACTCCTCCACTGTTGGTGGGAGTGTAGTTAGTATATTCCTTAAAGTGAGATTTTTAAAGGATTTTCTTTTGCATACTGTGATTGTGACATTGATTGTATCAGACATTTTCCCCTTATCATAAGTTAGTTTAGCTACTTTTTGATTATTTTGAAGTTTGAAAATAAATAAACCATATTCTTCTATGAGTTGTAGGAAAAAGTTACGTATTTTCTCCCTATATCTCTAAAATAATTTCATTTTAGATTAAAAGATGAAAATAATAGAAAAATTAGTAGCTTTAAATTATTGTTACTTTTTACAAAAAAGACACTGAGGAGGGGTAAAAATGCTAATTAGAAAAAAATGCTAATTCGATAGGATTCTTCATGGAAAAGTGAGTTGGTCTTAAAATTGATGATGCACTTATATGAAAAACAAAGCAGCACTTAGCAATAATGAAAAATATGAGAGAAGATAATAATTTTGTTGTAGGGAAAATGCTATGGTAATGCAGGCTAATGATGGCTAACTCCTGGTATTAGATTTTTCTATAGGAAACATAAATGATTTTTCCTAAACTTCTCATATAGAGAAAATGTCAATCACTTTGAGAATGGCATTATCTATATAATAATAAATCCTATTTTAATTCTAAAATCTAAATTAAATTTCCCATAGGATAAGTTGTCCTTAGGTTATTTAACCTGCAGTTAGCTGTTCTTTATCTTCTTGAAATTACAGCTTCTCAATTTATAACTAATATTCCAGTCTTCTAAATCCATCACTTGTAAGTGGAATTTAAGCATTTAAGGGAAATCCTACTGGCCAAGTGTTGACAACAGGTTAAAGCATTCACCAAGAGTGCCATCAGCAGAAACTGAATGTTTTGATGGAGAGACAAGAGCCCTCAGTGAAGCGAGTTTCCCCTGAAACAGCCTGGCACCGTCAAAGGCAGATGGTGGGGACAGCAGTGCAGGAAAGTATCCCTTTTCCTTTCTACCTGTGAACTCTTATATCCACTGTATGAATATTAAGAAACTTTGCATTTGGAGAAATATGCACACATCTTGTTCATGGCCTAGAGTGTACACTTCTTAATCTTAAACATTCCTTTTATTTTCAGAACAATACTAGTTTTGCATGGTTTAATTGAATGCTGGAGTTAATTTTCTAATTTAGCTCAATGAACTTAACAAATTCATTAAATTAACTAACTGATTAAAGTGAATAATTTTGCATTAAGTTCTAAATTAGATATCTTATTGAATGAGTTTGAAAAATTTGCTATTTCTTAAAACATGTTGTGGATTTAATATTTGCACCCTCCTCAGATTCACAGCCATGGCCTTGGTGTGGCTATATTTGGAGTAAGAAAGTAATTATGTACAATCAGATTACAAGGGTAGAACTCTGATCCAAAGTTGGATGGTTAGTGTTACAAGAAAAAGATGAAGAAATACAAATGGCAAATAAATATATGAAAAAATGTTCAATATCATTAGTCATTCAAGAGGTGCACATTAAAATAACAGTGAGATTCCATCTCACCCTAGAAAGCATGGCCATCATGAAGAAATCAACCAAAACAAATACTGAAGGGACTTCAGGGAACAAAGGAAGTATTCTCCAGTTTTGGTGGGAGTGTAGACCAGTGCAACCACTGTGAAAAGCAGGATGGAGATTCTTCAAAAAGCTAGAATTAGGGATCCCATTCAACCTAGCTTTTCCTCCTCTGGCTGTCTTCCCAGAAGAATTAAAAGCATCATACTACTGCAATATATGTGTATCCATACTTATAGCAGCACAGTTTGTAATAGCTAAATCCTGGAAACAACTCGAATACCCAACAGTGGGGGAATGGATAAAATAAGATGTGGTATTTTTATACAACAGAGTACTCCTCAGTCATAAAGAAAGTTGAACTGGAGACTTTTATAGGTAAGTGGATGCAGCTAGAGACCATACTCATCAGTGAGATAAATCAGCCTCTTATCTGTAAACATGTTATTTCCTTGGTGTGAGAAATTGAAAAAGTAAATAAAGTCTAAAATGTACAATAGATACTGTGAAACAGGAAGAAATTGTTTAAAAGGAAAAAGGAACTAGGAATGGAGAAAGCAGAAAGGAAGGAAGGGGAAAGGGTGAAAAAATACAAGTTAATTATACTTCTAGTGTCTTTTAGTTCATGGAAAAGGAAGGTTTGTGCTAATATCAGTTGGAGAATATTTCTTATGCCCATATATTACACTCTGAGCATCTATTTTAAAGATAATAATATGCAATGTATTAATTACTTTTATTCTATCATCTTGTTATAAGACTTTATTTTACCTCTTTTCTATAAACTAAAAAAAAGAAAAGACCATTACTTCTCTCCCTGACTCAGCTAGTGGCCTCTGAGCACCTCTTGTAATAGTGGAGGCCAAAGGTAACTTATGTTAATCTCCTGATGTCTCAATAAATTTGGTATTAAAATATTTGTACCAGTTTTCCTTTCCTCATGAGTACATTTTTTGGGTGGCCTCTGTATCTAAGAGGTATTTCTTCCTTAAAGGTTTGGTAGAGTTAGTAGGAAAAATAATCAGAGGCATCTAGGTTTCAAGAAAAATTGGTGAAACCTAAAAATTATGTTGTTAATTTATTTTATGATAATTGTTCTAAACAAGTTTTCCAACTTGAGGCAATTTTTATAATATGTAGTCTTCCAAAGAACCAGGAATTTTCTTTTTCTTTTTCTTTTTTTTTTTTGGTGAGGGGACCAAGAATTGAACTCAGGGCCTCACTCTTGCGAGGCAGGTGCTGTGCTACTAAGCTACATCTCTGGCCCCTGCCTGTTCATTTATTTTAAAAATCTTCCCCCACTTTTAAAAATTTCTTTGCATTTTGATTCCTTATTTTTACTTCATAATGTTTATATTTCTCTCATTTTCTCTAAGGAGAATTAATGAATTGATATTGAACAACCTCACTTTTTAAAAATTCTATTACAATCTGATGATCTTAGCCTTATTCTCCTTCATAATTGATTATTTTTTGGTCTTTTTGAGACAGGGTTTCACTATGTGGTTCAGGCTGGCCTCAAACTTGTAGCAATCCTCCTGCTTCAGTCTCTCAAGTGCTGCAATTACAGGTGTGTGCCACCATGCCTGGCTTCCATAATTGATTATTTTCAGTTCTTTTTATAAAAGACAACCAGAAATGAATGACTAATAATTATAGTTTCAGTATTTTAGTAAAGAAAATTGAGCTTATAAATGCTAGTACTATAGGTTATAAATGTTTTCCTGAATCATGATATTACTATATAACATAAACCATAGTTTTTATTTAATCACAGATAGACATATTTCCATTTGTACTGTTTAAAAATCCACAAACTTCTTCAAAAGATTTATTCAAACTCATATTGTGTGTATTATGCATGGAAACTACAGAATGCAAGCTATGAATGTGATTGATTTGACTTCTACAATTTAATATTTAGGAATTTATTTCATGGCTCAATGAAAGTTTGATTGCTTACGTATTTTGTTAATAATTTAAGGCTATAGATGTAGTTTCGTACACTAGTTAGCTCCCACCTTGCTTAGACAAAATACTAGACATCCACAATTTAAAGGAGAAGAGATTTATTTGGCTTATGGTTTCAGAGGGTGCAGTCTATGGTTTGCTGCTCCCAGGAAGGAGCATCGTGGTAGAAGGGTGTGGTAGACCTGAGTGGCTTAGTCTGCAGTGGCCTGATAGCAGAGCAGGGCAACACTTCCAGGGAGGAAGGGGCTGGGATCTTTCAGATAGACACCCAAAGTTCACATCTACAGGAGCCACTCTGACATATTAGAAGTGTTTACCAATCCCTTAGGTGGCCCTCTACCCAATCAAGTTGACAATTTAGCCTCACTGTAATATTTAGTCTATACAATTTTGTGGATGCCTTTATCAAAGTAGTGTACTCAAGTATTTTGTATTCTTAGTTTTTTTTTTTCTTGTCACTGTTGGCTTCTGAAAAGTGTTAAAATTTTTCATTGTAATGACCAGTACAACTATTTCTAATGTTTTGTGTGTGTTCTTTATAATCCATGTGACCAGTATGGAGGTCCTGAACCCCTTTGTAAGTGTGTGTTTGACCAATAAAGTATGCCTGCTCTGCATTGTGCAGACGGGGACTCTTTCCTGCTCCTGAGCTGATTTTGGCTTGTTTCATCTCATAAGAGCTCTAAAGGTTGATGAGACAGTCAGAAGGCAATTTCCCCCTCCTGCCATCCCCAGTGGCAATTCTAGCATGAGCTGCATGTGGCTCCAATTCCCAAAAGAGAGGCCCTTGCGAGCTGTAGTCAATCTCTGCCTTGTCTCAGAGTCTTTCCTTCTATAACATTCTCTTTGTGCAAAAAGAAGATTGAATTTCATTTTCTTGATTAGACCTGAACTACTACAAGAGTCTAAAAAACAAAATTGGCTCATACTTCTGACCCAAGAAATCTGGTGGCACACAGTCCTGGGCCGGCTACACCAATTCTTGCACTTAGCATATAGGAGTTTATTCCTGACACAGTCTCATATATCCTATTTTGGCATACTTCTTTCTGCTTTCTTACTGTTGCTTTTTCCTCCTCCTATATTAAAACTTCTCACCCTTTGAGTTTCTTTTGTGTCTCAGTTACCAGCCAACAGCTTCCCTCCCTTTGTATTTAAGCACAAAGCTTAATTACCTTCCAATAACACAGAGCAATGGTTTGGCTGATATCTAAATTGGTGGGCATGCAATTTCTTGTTGTGGTGGTAATTGTAATTAGTTCATTACAGAAATCCTGTGGTTTATGTTTGGGGTTACATTTATTGCGTCTTTTGAATATTCACTCTATCTGTAGTCACTTTATATATCAGGGATATTTTGCTGTAAGAATGCCCAATTTAGAGGATTAGATCAAATACGGGTTTATTGTTCTCAAATTTAATGTCATCAGGATAAACTATATCTCAATGATATCAGGGAAAATATCTCTGTGAGGATGCTGGCCTTTTTTATAGGTGCAAGGTGGTTACAGTATGTCACCACCATGCCAGTGTTCCTGGAGGGAAGAAAGGCTCTTTAGTTCTGTTATTAGAATGTCAAGAAATTTTGCCAAAGTACCTTAAAGCATGTGTCTGCTCACATCTTCAGTGTTACCCTCAGCATCAAGAGAGAAAGATAAAACAAATATTTGCTAGGACTAGATCCACAGCCCCACAAATAATTAGGGATATTTATCAGAGGAAAAATGAGGAAGTGAATCTTAGGTAGGTATTTAACCCTAAATATCGCACTTTACAACCTCTAAAATTAAATACTTTGCTGATACTCTGATTAGAATCATCACTGCTTGATTTTCAACTTGCTATTTATCTAAGTTTTTATGTCTCTTTCCATTTCATCCCAATCAGAGAGGATAGAATATTTCCATTTTTAATCAGAATTGTTTCTCCATTTCTGTTTTCAATCTTATGTCCCTCTGAAACCTATCTTTTTCTCACTATAATTTAATTTTTTAATTGCTCTTGACTTTATTTTCTTAGTAAGAAATTTGATCAAACCATTCCCAGTTTCAGATGATTAAGTCTCCGCTTTTAGCGTGGGGGGAGGGTCCTTCTGCTTCTCTGCCTCCCTTTCTTGCTACTGCTTCTGAGCCTGGAATCATGGTTCTCTGAGAACACCAGGCTTCTCTCCACCCAGGGCCTTTATAGATCCTTGATTTTCTGTGTGGAGCTTTTCCCAGAACTTTTATCTGTTCAAGAAACAATGCAAGGTCCCTTTCTTATCATTTTCCCTCTGCTTCACAGATGCCCTGAGAACTGCTCCTCAGGTAGCCATGTCACCCCTGCTTTATCTCACTAGAGTTCATCTTTGTCCCCTGGATGGTCATGATAAGTAAAAACGCTTATCAATCTTTATATCCCTAGAACTTAGCAAAGTGTCTATTACCTGGTGAGAACTCAAATACTGGACCGAATGAACTAATATCGGAGCAGATTTTTGGGATCAGTTATGAAAGTTTATCTAATCTCTCTCTCTCTCTTCCTTCCTAGACAAAAGCATGCCTAAATAATCTCATAAATCTGAATGTAAATTCTAAGATTTTATTTTTAACATAAGTTCAATAGTTTTATTTAAATTGATTTGTATTAAGAAAAAACAACTAGAATAGAATAAATGGAATGAATGAATTTCATTTATTTGCAACCAGAATGGAATGAAAGAAATAATAATCTTTCTAATGGCTACTTTTATAAGATTTGGCACCTTACATATGTTCTCACAGAGAAAAGCTTATTAATGATGTAGCCAGGTGTGTTGGTGCACACCTGCAATCCCAGCACTCAGGAGGACAAGGCAAGAGGGTTGCTCTGATTTCGAGGCCAGCCTGAGCTATATAGTGAGTTTAAGACCAGTCCGAGCCATATATTGAGATATTGTCTCCAACAAACAACAGAAAATGTGGAGATATAGTTGATTACCAAAATCAAATTTTTTTTCCTCTGATTTTTGCCTTTTGCAACTGAAGATATTTTCTACATAAAATGACAGGGTTCTCTTGTCTCAAACCTCCAATCTTAGGAAGAAATTGAAATGTGGCCAAATTCCCCTGTAGTATTTCCTTCATTTATGGTAACAGAAATGATCTAACCAACCTGATCTAACAATTTAACACTGAGACAACTAGATTTTAGTTTGGGTAACATATCTATCTGGAAAGTTAGCTTCTACCTGATTCTGAAACTTCCTATCAGTGGGAGAAAAAAATGGGACCTATTAATTAGAGCATACTAGTCTTTCTTGAATTAGAGTGTAGTAGCATAGGTTGTATTGCCTTCATTCAATGTAGCCATTCACAGGGGGGTCAGTCAGGAAGAAAATTGTGTCCAAGGACATAGTTCCTGGAGGCAGAAGTGAGAGATGAATAAGCTGAGCAATCTCATCTTTTGGGAAATGTAAACATTAGTTTAAATCCTGTCAATTGTCTTTGTTCACGGTGGGACAAACTTTGCTTTTCAACTGTCTTTATAGTGAAAAAGACAGTGAACATATTTAGCATCTTTAACTGGCCCTAGGGACGCTCACCTGATGTTTTCTTCCTCCTGCCTTTGGACCAGATGACGTCCTGAGACCGCTTCTCCACTGCCCTGTCACCATGGAAAGCTGACGAGCTCAGAGCATCACCAAGAAAGGTGCTGCTACCTGCGCGCATGGACTCCAGGGCACACCTCCAGTGGGGAAGCAGGTAGCTCTGGTGCAGGCAGTGCACACCTGAAACCTCCCTGTGAAATAAATCTGATGCTTCTCCCTGGGCAACACACTTCTTTTATCACAAATGTTCTCTCTCTACTTGCACCATGACAGCTGTCAGTGACTCAGGAGATATTGCACCCCAGTGAACTACTGAAAATCATGTGTTCTCCATAAATGAGAAGTAAAATAATGCATATTATTTTAGTTTAGTCTAACTTTTATCTGAGAGTTGTGATCAAATTCCTCTAATATCCTGGAAGACCATGGAGTAATCAAGTCTAATGAATAATGAAGAGCACCTCGTTTACACAGGAAATTAGTTTTTGCTTTTAACGCCCACTCATCTTTCCTTCTAGTTACGTCAACTTCCTTAGGATTCTCTAGGCCCTTGTGATAGGGCAGGTTAGTTTTGTTTTTGTTGTTTTGTTTAGTGATTGGGGCTAAAATTAGTAATATAATAAAAAATATTATTGCATCTTTCTCCTATCTCTGTTTTTTCAAACTGTTCCTCTATCCTTCTTCCTCCTTTAAGGAGGAAGAAATATCTATATTGTATCATATATAAATAATATAATATATATTTTAATTTTTTATTGTATATAGAGAAAAACACAATAAAAATGATACAGAATTTCAAAACGAGGTGATATGAACTTAACACTGGTTATTATATTGCATATTGTTATGTTCAAAATATTTGTTCAGATTACCAGATATAGGTATGCAAAGTTGATCAAATAATATGCACACTAACTGTTCCTTTCAATGAACTAATAGAAATGATTAGTACAGTTACCCTTGCTACCTTGTATGTGGATACATACATATCTTTCCCCTCCTTTCTGTTCTCTTTCTCCCCATCCCAGTTGTTGTTTCCTTTTGAGCAGTTTGTTTCCCTTTCATTAATCTATTGTACTGTTTGGATCTTATTTATTCTCTCAGTTTCTTATGCTAGGGAGACAATACACAATAAAATATACACTACCACCAAGCCTCCTTGAAATCCTCCCCTCAATTTTAACAAGATATTCTTGTGCACCCACTCTGTGCCAGGAATTATGAGCTGGGCCTGGAGCCATAGCAGTGAGCAGAATACATGCATTCTGACCATGAAGTAGAGTCCCCAAATGAGAGATGGTAACAGAGAGAACAAATTACATGTAATTTATGCTAGGCAAGACCGAGTCATGAGGAAAATTTAAACTGAGGATTATAACATACATACAAGTGAGCCAGGAAAGTAGAAGCAGGACATCCAGACAGGAAGATCAATCTCAGAGACAGCAAATTATTGGGTGCTTTTGAAGAATTTAAAAGACTAACATGCCTGAAGAATAGTGAGAACCGTGTCTTGTCTGGGTCAGATAAGCCTGGTGAGATGGTGTTGGAAGAAACAAGATTTTTAGGCCAGTTTAAGGGTTTGGGGTTTTGTACATAATGGGAAGCCAGTGATGACTTTTAAAAATCTATCCAGCGAAAGATCAATATAATTTAGTTAGAACTGGGAAGTTAGGAAAGCCACTCAGAAAGCTACTGTATAAAAATATATCTTCCACAGAATTCCTAGTGGAGTGGAGTGGTAGCTTTGGAAATAAAAATATAATAGTAGTAAGATGGGAAGTAATGTGTTTTAGAACCCTAGCTGATAAGTACTGAATTGGACATGAGAAGCAAAAGCGATGAGCAAACCAAAGGTACCTATCTGGGTTTGCAGTGAGCTGTGAGCTGGCAGTATTCACATTCACTGGGTTTCTAAAGACCAGGGAAGAATCACATTATGAAAACAAAATTGAAGGTCATGCATTTTATTTGAGCCACCTATGAGATACAAAGGGGACTGTTAAAGGATGAATGGACCCACAGTTCACAAGGACATACAGTGCGGGCAGCCTCTTCCTTTGAATGAAATATGAAGCTACTGGATTGGATGAAACTGCACAGGACAAGAGCAGGGTGAATAATCTTCCTATACCAAACCCCAAAGAATATTAATATTTTAGAGATTGTGCAGTAGAGTGGCAGGCAGAGAGGAAGTAGGCTGTTTGGTGGGAGAGTGTGGTTTTGGGTGGAGAAGTCTTTCAAAAAAGGCAGGCACAGCTAACAATGTCAAATGCTGCTGACAAGAAAGGAACCACAGCACTGTGTCACTGGCTAGAGCAAAGCGGATGTCACTGCTCGTCTTCACCTGAACAGCTCTACTGTGCAGTGTGTGCTTTAGTGGAATCAGCTCTGTGAGGTTCCTCAGCTACAGTTTATCAAAAACAGCCACCTCTGTGAGCCACTTCCCAGAGTCATTCTCTGCCTTTATCCTTTTTACTAGCCCCCTACTCCCAGTCTGTTTCTCTGTCTTTCTTTTCAGAAGCCATGTGACATAAATTCCCACAACTCCTCTCCTCTCACTAGCCCCAAATGTATGCATCCCTGTGAGTCTTCCCATAGTGATGTGCTTATCTGGACCTCGTCTCCCTCTTTTTTCTCTGGGAAATCACCTCAGAACTTACGTCCTTCCCCTTAAGCGAGCAGTTTCTGTTTTGATTTACTCTGTGCCTAACACTACCTCCTGGCTACCAGCACCCAATTTCCTTCCCCTTACTAATGAAATTCTTAAGGATATTACATACACAAATATTCTCCAACAATCCTATGAAAAACCAGTCTCTCCCCTGAGTCCTGGCATACTTGGATGTCACCACAGTCAGGACATTCACCCTGTGTCACATTTTGGTATTAAATTTGAAGCTCCTTAATGGCAGATGGCCACATCTTGCTCATCTCCACATGCCTTTTAATAGATAGTGCCTGATTTAGGAAGGTTACTCAATAATTACTGGATGAATTAAAAAATACATTTATAATTTGTGCTATTATGAATAATATTATTCTTAATATAAAATACTGACTTTAATAATGTACTATACATTGTACTTCTTTAAGATAACTCCACTTCCATGATGGATGTAATGGACATGGGCTCTGCAAGCAAAACTGGCAAATTCCTCAAAGAAAACACACATGTAATTTTCTTCAAATTGAACATACATTAAAATGGCTAAAGGGCTTTTGCTGACCTCAGAGTGACAGACGACTTACCAACACAAAGACTATTAAAATCCTAGACTTTGTCTTTAAAATATTGTTGCACAATTAGGTTTTATTATGTAGAGTGGATTCTGCATTTTCATCTATTGGGGTATTTTAAAAACCAACTTTTCCAGTTATCATTTAAAATAAACTGACATATTTGAAGCTATTTGTATATTTACATAATTTTCCATGCCTGGGCACTCATCAGCTACTTGTTTTTCAAAACTCAGGTCCTGTGTATCTGCACAGCACTTTCCTCATCTCAAGTCTAATGATGTAAAGCATATCCAGTGCTATCATCTGCTGGTTGATGCCTGGAGCAGCAACAGGATTTCAAAGAGGGGGACCGTCTGCATCCACAGGTTTCCTCCTGTGGAATACTTAAAAGAGAGACTTTCATGGAGACAAAGCAACCAGGCCCATAAATTTCCCTTTACTTTTATCTGATGCTCCTCCGTTAACTCTAAGTATCAGATTTAACAATGTGTGATACAAACAAAAACACTCCTCCTGGGTGCTGGATTCCTACATGAAAAAATAGTATTGGATTTACATTTTTGGAAATAGAGTCAACTGTTTTTACAAGTCCTGTAGTGAAAACATATTGATACACAACTTATGCAAAAAAGGCGAGGGGATAGATTTTAGTTAAATGAAATTTTCTAACAGAATTCAGCTCTTAAAATGCAACTGTATAGGGCAAAGGGAAAAATAGGTTCATGCTACTTGATTATCAGAAATTATTATACTGATTTTTCATAGATGTATCTGCAAAAAACACTACACATATTTGAAAATATATAAATCCTTGATGGATAAAAATTACTGAAAAAGGAGAATTAGTCTTTTTTTGATACATGGAAATGTTCAGACAGTGTAAAAAGTGCCCTGAGATAGACTGTCTTTTGCAGTGCTCAGGATGAGACCCGCGACTTGAAGCACGTTAGGCAGCGCTGTGCCACTGGCTTGTATATCCAGCCCTAAGATACATCCTTTGCCCTTCTTTTTAGCATTGAAACATCATAATTTTTTCTCCTAAACAAGAAGTAACAATTTCCAAAGACAGTTTGGAAGAAACACTCACCAGAGTTTCATAACATTTTAAAAAACCTAATAAAACACTATTTTACTGACCTGTAACAGAGTGCTTCTCTTACAATGCAGGGCCCGAGACCACCTTATTCTGTGCAGTGGAAGAAGTATTGAACTGGGTTTAGGACAGATATACAGCATATCGTTTTGGGAAATTACTTCTCATTTTAAGTCTAATTTCATCACCTGTAAGTAAGAACATTGACTACATATCATCTAAGTTTTTGCTCTATTACAATAATGAAAAGTTATAAAAAGGTGAAGTCTTAGGGAACATTTTGTAGTAATTCTTTACTATCTGTACTATATTGCAAAATACTGGTTTTATGACATCATTTGTATGTATTAGAAGATATTAAAACTTTGTTTTTCTTCTTTTGCTAAATTGACATCTAGAACTCATATTTGAGGAGTGGCATTTAGTATCACTGTATCTTTAAGAGAGCTAAAAATAATGGGGCCAATTGTTCCTTAAACTTGCTCCGAGCCAGTCCTAGGTTTTGCTAACACATCCCACTTCTCTCTATGTAAGGAATACCTTGAAACATGGGGAAGGAGCTGAGTGAGATTTTAGGGTATAAAAACTAACAATTTCTGCCTAATAATAATGGAGAGTAGAATGGTGCTTATCAGGAGCTTAGGGCCAGAGAGTGGAAAGATGTTAACAAAATGGTACAAAATCTCAGTTAGGAGGAAAACATTCAAAAGATCTACTGTACAACATGGTGACTATAGTTAATATATTCTTGAAAATAGATAAGAGGACAGATTTTATGTGTATTTACCACAAACAAAATGAATATGTGAAGAAACGTTAATTTGCTCAGGCAAGCCATTTTATAATGTATACATATTTCAAAACACATATGGGACCCAGTAAATATATGTAAATTTTTGTCAATTAAAATAGATAAAATAATTTCTTGGGAGGGCATTTCTCTCTCCAGCATAATGGGAGGAGGGCAGAATACTTGGAACAATGAGGAGAGAATTCTGGAGTAGACTGTGCCAGCCACATGAATGTCTACTGTCTCTATTAGTGGACTGTTGCCCTAAATGGCAGCAGGTCTGCCTTGGCACCTGGTTGGAAAGGTCTAGAATAGTTAAGCATGTGTTTCTTATAGAATGGAGACTTATGTGTGTCCAAAAGTGGTACCTGCTTCTGGTTAGGGACTTGTAAAGGGTCAGGAATGCTGATATAGTTTAAACAAACAAGACAAGAAGATACCAAGGAATTCTGAGCCTTGGGAGAAGGCGGGCAATAACCGTCAACCTTCCCCAGAGATTCTAGAAGCTGTGTCAAAGCATCTTTTAGTTTTCTTAGCTACATAAGAGGAATGAAAAGGGCCGGAGAGGGTGCTTGTGGGCTCACATAGCTCCTGGTAGGGGCTGAGAGGGGCTTGGAAGCTTTTCTGTGCGTTGATCCATAGCAGTCAAGACTGGGAGGAGCTAAATATCACTCCAGAGCACTATGTGCAAAGTGAGAAACTAACAAAGGTTTTGAACCCTGCATTTATAAATTATAAATCTTTAAAAAAAACATCCTGGAGATCCTGCTTAATTGATCTGGTTTCAGACTCCAGGTGACAATATTTTCTAAAAGCTCTCAGGTGATCTAACATAAAGCCTGGGCTGAGAACCAGGGCTCCATAGGGAATCTACTCCATAATTTGGATCCAGAAGAAGTAAATGGGCTCACTGAGGGCCAGCAACCCCTTCTTACCTCCGGAACCACAAAGCCCTTTCCTTCAAACAACTTTTGTCATTGCTCTTTTACTTCTCCAATCCAAAAAAGGCAGGGTAGAGTAAAGGATCAGACTGATGATGCCACCTACACAAAGAGAAGAAAACTTGACAAATGAGCTCTGGGACCAGCCATGGATTCCATTATGAAGTGAGTTGGAAAGTTATTGAAAGCTAAGATAGGAGAAAAATAAAGCAAAAAAGTGTTAACATTTGTTTTTATTATCTCCTCCTGCAAATCAGCCTAGTCCAAAACCCAGTACCTTAAAAACTACTTAGAAACATCCCAGGAGTCTATGGATCAAGAAAGGTTTTGGTGGTTTGAGGGTTCAGTTGGGCAGTAGACTGGATGGTCCTGCTGGCCTATATGGTGTCAACAGTTGCTATTTCCAGGTAGTCAACAGGTGCAAAAGCTGTTTGAAAGAGTCCAAGATGCTTCACTCACAGGGAAGTGATGAGAGGAAAGGTGGACTGCCTTGGAGCCATCAGTCCAGCGCCTGAAGGCAATCAGACAGCTTCCATGGCACCCAACACTCCCAGAGCCAATGTACTGAGGCTCAGAAGGAAGCACAAGTTGCCAGATGATCCTGCTTTGTAATGTCTGTTTTGCCAAATTACATCTCCCAAGCAAGTATGAAAGCCATATAAAGGACCTCCTTACATATGAATCAATAGTTCTGCTGTGCTTTGTGGCTGTATATGCTATGTCTATCTTGGGTTATCTGTAGTGCTAATCTCCTGTGCAGGCTGGAGGTTATGTTATTAATATGAAAACTGTTTGCAGAATAGGCTTGAGACAATGTAGCCTGACATTTATTTTGGAGCAGAGTATGTGAGGACAAGAAATTATCTGAATACAGTCACCAAACAAAGTAGTTTTAAGAAAAGAACAACAACTGTGACCTGCCTGCTGTCCACTGGTACAAAACCTTGACATTTGTTTGTTTCTAATGAAGTAATGTGTGTTATTTGAGGATGCAAACAAGACATAAACCACAAGACTATCACTGAGCTATGACCTTGGAGCCTGGATTTCTAGCATTTCCTTGTAAATTGCTTCTGGGGCACTACAGAAATGTGTACCTGACACCTCAAGATTTTACACAATAGTAGCATTTGAACATCTGTACGTATTCAACCCACATGACCAAACACCTGAAGGTAAAACAATACCACCATTAAAACAACTCAGTGGGTAGTGTCTTTCAGGAAGGAAGTTGGAGGAAATCTATCTGCTTCTAAAAATGACTTAAGGAGAAAAGACAAAAGCTGTAAAGGGACTCTTGGGGTAGCATTAATGACTAAAGCATTGGGATGATATCCAGGGACTTCTTGTTGGGCCATGACTCACACATCCTGAGCAGAAGAGATGATAAGGATGTAGGGGTTCATCCAAGTGCATGACTGATCTGATCACAAATAGAAAGGAAGGAAACTAATGTTGGAGAAGAGGCACAGTTTTGAAAGAAACAGAGTATAAAAATGGTGAAAAGTTTTAAAAGGTGTTATGGTTCAAATGATGTAGCTGGCATGGAGATCTTTGGATAAGCCAAAACGGGAAGCGATAATGTACCAGAGTGAAGTCTGGGTATTGGGCTAAATAGAGATTGTAACATCAGAGGAGAGAGAGGCAAATGTCACACACCTGCTACAAATGTGACACCAGAGAGGCTGGCGGGTGGTTTATAGGCTGGTCTTGAGCAGAAGTGTTGAGGTGTGGATCACTGGGGCAGGAAAGTGCACCGAGAATGAACATCACCTGAGCAGATGTATAGGGAAGGAGTGCACAAAAGGCTCCCTTGTGGAAGGCGGATCACAGCATCTGGCATGATGCAATGGAGAAGCAGCAGGGGCGGCCTGTGTAGGTCATATTTCAGTTCTCCTTACAGAGGAAGGGCCACTGCTTTTACACAATCTGAAATAAATATTCAGAGCTGCTGTGTTCTGGGTTTAGAGAACACAAGCACAGAAGAATGGATAAGAAGAAGAAATGCTTACACAATTCTCAGTCCCAGACCACGGTTTTATTTTAGAGTAGAAATTTGATGGCTTAGCAAGTTCATTTTATTCAAAATTGATTGGTGGAATTCATTGCCAATCCAATGACAACTAATATGCTTCTGACTTAACACTCATAGCAATATGTAGCTACAGATATGTCTGAGAGGCTAAGAGACAAGATGTGTGATCTGAGTGGAGGGCACTGCAGCTGGCTGCTGGATGCTCCATTAGGTCCTACTCAAATTTTTGTGGCTTCCCTCATTCTGTACTTATTGGTCCACAGAGAAGTTATTAACCCTAATGCTACTTTAATTAAAGATTTTTGTCTTCCTAAGTCCTTTGGGCCCCTTTTTGGCATCAAGAACCTGACTTTTCCCCACCAACTTCTGTGTTGTAGGCTGACTAATTTGTATTATATATAATCTAGGGATGTTTTCCATCATGGTTTTCTTTTCCTATCTTGAATTCTACAAACTAGCATTGGCTTCTGAAATATCAGCATTCTTTCTGAACTAATGTTAATGCAATTTATGAATTTGTTGTTGCTATGATTCATCCAAAGATTTTCTTAATCATAAATAAAATATGCTGAAGAAAGCCAAATAACTGACTAGAAAATTCTATTACAAGAGAGCCAGACCAGCTCAGTAGAGCTAAGGGAGCAGTTTTTCCTGAGGTACGCTGTGCTCTGCCCGGCCCTGGGCCCCATTAGAGTGTCTGCACCTGGGGGACTTTCCCACAGAGAGCCAGGCCAGCCCAGCAGAGCTAAGGGAGCAGCTTTTCTGAGGTACACCATGCTCTGCCCGGCCCTGAGTGCCATTAGAGTGACCACGCCTGGGAGACTTTCCCACAGAGAGCTAAAACAGCTTGGTGGAGTTAAAGGAGCAGCTTTTCCTGAGGTACACAGTACTCTGCCCAGCCCTGGGTGCCATTAGAGTGCCCGCGCCCGCAAGACTTTCCTGCAGAGAGGCAAACCAGCTCAGTGGAGCTTCAGGAACAGCTTCTTCCGCGAGACTCTAGCCAGGTGAATAAACTCCACCAGAGTGGCAGCACCCACAAGACTTTCCCGAAGGTTTCTGCAGAGAGGGAGCCCAGCTTCATGGCGAGAGTAGAGCAGGCTTTGCAGCGGACCTTTGATGGATAAGGCCCACACGGGTGATGTGCCCAACAAGACAACTTTAACCCACCAACACAGGTAGGCTCTGAGCCTGGCACCTCAGCAATCATCTGGGGTTCCTGGGCTCAGTGCTTCACGGTCAGCTAACATCTGGGGATAAGTTTGATATGGAAGTAAACTAGGGTTGCTAGAGTCATCTGTGAGCTGTCTGGGCAGTGTGTAGTTCAACACTTTTCATCTTATATCTAAAATGACAAGACAGAGGAGCAAAACTCAGCCACAGAACTCAACCCCACCCAGAACAAGTCCAGGAAACAATGATGTAGGAGAACTAGGAAGCCACACACCTGAAATTTCTGAAACGATCGCATCTGAAGTAAAAAAAACAACTCTATTGGGCCATAGAAGAGATTAAAGCAGAAATAATCTCTCAGGAAAAAAATGAAGTGAAAATAATGGAAGAAATGCTTGGAACATATAGACAAGAAACAGATGACAGAATAGAAGAACATAGGAAACAAATGGAAATGTTACATGAACAATTTAGGAATGCATTAGAATTCATGAAACAGACTCAAAGAGATGGCCAGGAATTGAAAACTTCCACTGAAAGCTTGCAAAACCGCTTTAGTGAAGTTGGAGATAGAATTTCAGATCTTGAAGACAGCATGGAAGCTAGTGACCGTGAAAGGAAGGATCTCTTAAAGTCATCAAGGATCCAGGAAAAATTAATCCAACAGCTCTAAGATGAGGCAAAAAGAAATAATATCCGAGTAATAGGAATCAATGAACAGCAGGAGACAACACAAATGATAAAAAAGAATATTTGCAGAAATAATAGCAGAAAATTTCCCAAACACAGTAAGAGATACTGATGCGCACTCAAACAAAGCATATAGAACCCCAACAAGCCATAACCCAAATAAAGCCACACCCAGACATATAACAGTCAAGATCTCAGACATCCAGCAAAATAACACAATATTAAAAGCAGCTAGAGAAAAGAAACAGATCACCTATAAAGGAAAGCCCATCAGAATCACAGCAGAGTTTTCAACAGAAACCATGGAATCAAGAAGAGCTTGGAGCAAGGTATTACAGATTCCGAAGCAAACCAGCTTCCAACCCAGACTGATGTGTCCTGCAAAACTCTCCTTCAAATTCAATACAGAAATAAAATATTTCCATCACAAAGAACAATTGAAGAACCTCACGAGTGCCAAACCAATATTACAAAAAGCACTAAAAGAAATTCTTGACAGAGAAAAGAGACCATATTCTCAAGAACAATAGAAAGGAAGCTTTAAGCAGAACAAGCAAGTAAACACATAGCAAAAATAGGAAAGTAACAACAAGTAAATAACATGACAAGAATAAGCCAACATATACCAGTTATAACCATTAATGTAAATGGCCTCAATTCACCAGTCAAAAGAAACAGACTGGCAGAGTGGATTAAGAAACAAAATCCAAAAGTATGCTGTATACAGAAGACACATTTTACTCAAAAGGAAATCCAAAGACTGAAAGTGGAAGGATGGAAAATAATTCTCCATGTAACAGGGTCCCAGAAAAAAAGCAGGGGTAGCTATTATGTTTGCAGATAATGTAAACTTCAATCTGAAAACAATCAAAAGAGATAAAGGAGGCCACTACATACTAGTTAGGGGAAAGCTGCAAGAGGAAGAGATAACAATCCTAAATATTTATGCACCAAATACTGGAGCACCAAACTTTATAAGTCAAATCTTAACAGAAATGAAGAACCAAATAATTAATAACACTATTGTAAAAGGGGACTTAACACCCCTTGACGCAAAGGGACAGGTCACCTGGACAAAAACTCTGCAAAGAAATAACAGACCTGAACCAAAGGTGTGAACAAAAGGACTTAGTAGATATATAAAGAGTGTTCTACCCCACAACATCAGAATACACATTTTTCTCAGCTGCACATGCGTCTCCCTCTAAAATAGACCACATTCTAGTCCATAGAGCATACCTACCTAAATGCAAAAGAAGTGAAATTATCCCGTGCATATTATCTGACCACAGTGCAATGAGATTGGAAATTAATAACAAAGGGAACTCCAAAAACCCCATAAACACTTGGAAATTAGACAACAACCTCCTGAATAACCAATGGGTCACACAAGAAATTAAAGGAGAATTTAAGAAATACTTACAAACAAATGAAAATGCAAATACAACCTACCGGAATCTGTGGGATGCAATGAAAGCAGTCCTCAGAGGGAAATTTATAGTGATGAACTCACATATAAAAGAAACAGAAAGAGAGCAAACAAATAGCCTTATGCTACACCTCAAACTTCTAGAAAAAAAAGACCAAGCCAAACCAAAAAGTCCAAAGAAGGAAGGAGATTATAAAACTCAGGGCATAAATTAAGATGAAGAAAACACTACAAAAAATAAATGAATTAAAGAGTTGGTTCTTCAAAAGAATGAATAAAATTGATAAACCCATAGCCAAACTTGCAAAAAAAGAAAGAAAATAATTCAAATTCATGCAATAAGGAATGAAAAGGATGAAATCACTACAGATCCCACAGAAATTCAAAAGATCATTAATTCCTACTTTGAAAATCTTTACTCCCATAGGATAGAAAACTCAGAAGAAATGGACAGATTTCTATAAATGTATGACCTACCAAAATTGAATCTGGAAGATACAAAAATCCTGAACAGCCCAATATCAATTAATGAGATTGAAAATGTCATTAAAAACTTACCAACAAAGAAAAGCCCAGGCCCTATGGATTCACAGCAGAATTTTATAAAACATTCAGCAAAGATTTAATGCCAACACTCCTCAAACTCTTCAGTGAAATTGAAAAGAAAGCAATTCTCCCTAACTCGTTTCTGGAGGCAAGTATTATACTGATACCAAAACCAGAGAAGGACCCAACTAAGAAAGAGAACTATAGGCCAATCTCCCTAATGAACATAGATGCAAAGATACTCAACAAAATGCTAGCAAATAGAATGCAGCAAATCATATGGAAAATTATACACCATGACCAGGTTGGATTTATTCCAGGAATGCAGGGCTGGTTCAATATTTGCAAATCAATTAATGTAATACATCATATTAATAGAGTCAAAGACAAAAACCACATGATCATCTCAATAGATGTGGAAAAAGCTTTTGATAAAGTCCAAGATGCATTTATGATAAAAACCCTAGAAAAAATAGGCATAGATGGCCTTTACCTCAATCTGATCAAAGCCGTCTATGACAAAACAACAGCCAACATCATACTAAATGGGCAAAAACTGAAATCTTTAAAGTCAGGAACAAGACAGGGATGTCCACTGTCACCACTCCTATTCAACATAGTTCTGGAAATATTAGCCAAAACAATTAGACAAGATAAAGAAATAAAAGGGATAAGGATAAGAAAGGAAGAAGTGAAAATATCGCTATTTGCAAATGACATGATTCTTTACATGAAAGACCCCAAAAACTCCACAAGAGGACTCCTTCAGTTAATAGACAAATGCAGCAGAGGAACTGGATACAAAGCCAACACCTAAAAATCAATAGCATTCCTATACATAAACAACAAACAGTCTGAGAGAGTAGTTAAGGAAATTACACCTTTTACAATAGCATCCAAGAAATTGAAATATTTAGGAATTAATCTAATAAAGGATGTAAAAGATTTATTCAATGAAAACTACAGTACTCTGAAAAAAGAGATTGATGAGGATTTCAATAAATGGAAAAACATTCCCTGCTCATGGTTAGGAAGAACCAACATCGTGAAAATGGCCACACTACCAAAATTGTTATACAGATTAATGCAATTCCCATTAAACTACCGTTAGCATACCTAACAGATCTGGAGAAAATATGCCTTAAATTCATCTGGAACCAGAAGAGACCCAGAATAGCAAAAGCAATCCTGGGCAACAAGGACAAGTCAGGTAGAATCAAAATCCCTGTCCTGCAATTATACTACAAAGCTACTGTAATAAAATCAAACTGGTACTGGCTACAAAGCAGACCCGAGGATCAATGAAGCAGACTGGAAGGTGCAGCCATAACCAGTAACACACTCAGCCACCTAATATTTGATAAAGTGGCCAAACAAACTCACTGGAAAAAAGATAGCCTGTTTAACAAATGGTGCTGGAAAAATTGGCTTGCCTCTTGCCAAAGACTGAAAATAGACTCAAGTCTATCACCATGCACAAAACTCAAGTCAAAATGGATCACAGATCTCAATATTAAAACAGAAACTAAATCTGTTGGAATAGAAAGTAGGTAAAAATCTTGAAGACATAGGATTAGGCAGAGAGTTCATGAACAAAAATCAAACTGCTAGGGAAATATTTCAAAAATCAATAACTCGGACCTCATCTTACTGAAAAGTTTTTGCACATCTAAAGAAATCATCAGCAAAGTGAAAAGAAAATCCCAAATTGGGAAAAAAATCCCAGCTGGCTGTCCCTCAGACAAAGGTCTTCTATCTAGAACATATAAAGGATTAAAAACATGAACTTGTCGAAGTTCAAAGACCCAATCCAGAAATGGGCATCTGAGATGAGCACACACTTCTAAGATAAAGAAATACAAATGGCTAATAAATATATGAGAAAATGTAAATTTTCAGTCATTAGAGAAGTGCATATAAAAACAACATTAAGATTTCATCTCACCCCAGTAATATTGGCCAGCATTAAGAAATCATCCAATAACCAATGCTAGTGAGGCTGTGGAGAAATAGGAACTCTTCTGCACTGCTGGTGCGAATGCGGACTGGTGAAAGCACTGTGGAAATTGGTTTGGAGATTCCTTGGCAAACTGGGTGTAGTGGTCCCGTTGAACCCAGCTATTCTCCTCTTGGGGTTTTTCCCATAAAATCTGAAAGCATCATATTGCTGTGATATATGTGCACCCATGTTTATAGCAGCAGAATTTGTTTTTTTTAGTTAATTAATTCATTTTATTTTTTAATTTTTTTAAATTTTATTTTTAAGACAAAAGAACCAAGAATAACACAGAAACAATACAGAAAATACCAAGTTATAGAGAAGATAGTAGGGAACTGGCACTGGATGCTGTATAACATAATGTTTTCTTCATATTTGTTATAACAAAATCAATAAAGGATATACAAATTACAGAGGAGACAGCAGGGAACCATCACTGGATGCTGTATTACATAGTGTTGTCTCCACATTTGTCACCCAAAAACAATAAAGCAAATACCAGATTACAGAGAAAGCAGTAGCGGGTTACCACTGGATGTTGTATTACATAATGTTATCTTTGTCTTTATTACTCAGTTATATAGATGATGCTCGTTCAATTAATCAATTTTCTCCACTTCACCACCGTTGTTCTACCACCCTGTCAGTGATCTTCCCACTGGTAATAACTGCAGTTTTGATTTATTTACTCCCTCATGCTTTTACTTTGGGCAGAGACTTGACTGCTTCTAAATATGCTATATATTACATGGGTGTACACAAATTACTATGGCAGGAAGTGGAGACGCACCCTTTGGCAATCCCTCACAGCCTTGGAGTGTCCAGTTGGGTAGGTGGGGCTACACAGCGAACTGCCAGACTTTGTCAGTGTGACCACGTCTATAGGCTCAGGTGAGTCTTCAGGGCCTTCTTGGGTATAGCAGCACAATTTGTAGTAGCTAAATTGTGGAAGCAGTGCAAATGTCCATCCACAGAGGCCTGTATTAAAAAAAGTGGCATTTTTATATAATGGAATATTACTCAGCTATGAAGAAAGACAGATTTGGGGCTTCTGTAGGCAAATGGTCACAATGGGACACCATACTTATAAGTGAAATAAATCAGAGGTTCATGTGCAGACAACATATTGTATCACTCGTGTAGGAATCTGAAGGTGGGAATGTGGATTGGGGGGTGTGAAGGGAATCTGCTCATAGGTAGGGAGCAGGTGAGATGGAGGGAGGAAGAAAAGGAAGAAAGGGACAAATATGTACCTATGTGTGTATATGCAGGATGGCTAATCTGGTGCCACTGTTGACCTGTGTTGCTTTATGGTAAGGAACAGTTCATGACTGTTTGATCAAGATTGTATATCTATATGTGATTTCAGGAGCATGCACTTGGAGGTTATCAATGTGTGGTGCAGCAACCACTGGTGATTCCTGTTGCTTTGTCTGTAATTCAGTTTTGATTGTACTGCTCTTGCACTACTTTGTGTCTTTTTGTTAATGCTTTTCTTTTTTTGTTGTTGTTTTTTGTTTTGGTTTTCTTTGTTCTTTTATACTTTTAAAAATAAAAAAAAAGAAAAGAAAATGTTATTACAAAAAATGAAGCAAACAACTCTGTTTTGTATGCAGTACTCAAATATACACCAAATAAGCTGAATTGCATAGAATGCCTGAACTCAAACAAAATGTGGGTTCTTATTGCAAAAGAACACATTTTTTTTAAAAAATGGGAGTGAATGCAAAAGCAGGAGTCTCATTTTAAATTTTAGTATTCCTTGGTAGTGGTAGTTTCAGACTCTAGGTAAATGAATTTATGTCTGAAATTCTCTTTTCTTTCTCAGAAAAGAATGACAAAAGCAGTTCAGCCACGGGACCCACAGAGCTTAGGTGGTTTCTGTTTCTTGTATCACTGCTGTCTGCATGGTGAGCGTTACTGTCTGCAGAGCCGCGGACAGTGCTGACCTGTAGATCCCGTGCTTCAGAGCAACCAGAGAGCAGTGCGCATGGAATGCACGGTGTGGATCAGGGAGCTCAGCGGCACGCATACGTGAGTTACTGGGGGGATCCAAGAGTCACATGCAAATGCGATTTTATATATAAAACTTATGACTGAATGTTGACAGATACAAAATTTGTTTATCCTCATGATTATATCTGGGAGATTTTAGAACCTCATCTTTATAAAGAAGATATTTAACACTTTTTCTGAGTAAGTAATTAAAATCTGTGAAATTAATATTTTGATCAAAGGACATGGTTTCATTATCCATTAATCCAATCAAGTTCTTGGAATAAGCCCTCAGTACAAGAATGAAAAGATTAAACACTGACAACTAAATACATTTTAAAAATAGAAGCACTGGAGAACATCAAGAAATTTCAAAAATGTATGCACTTCACTACCAATCATATATTTGTAACTTAGGGGAGGGGTAATTATAAGAATTTTAATTATGTATAGTTCTATTACTAGCAAAAGTATGTTGAGTAATGACATTTAAAGCTTTTGATTTTAGGTTAAATGATTTCTCTAATAGCTTTATAATACAGGCATAAAATGGAAAATTATTTTTAAGATATTACACATAATATACCCTAATCTCCTCACTTGATATTTAGGTATACTTAAGAATATTTTCATAAACACAGCCTCATGAAATCCATAAAGGTTTCAAAAGATTTTGTGGGTTCAGTATCACTGTTATTCTCAACAAGCAAATAAACCAAGGCACAATGACTCAAAAACTCATGCAACCTTATGGAAGAAGTTAATTTTAAATTTATTTACTTTTAAATAGTTAATATTTTCATTTTTTCACTGCTGTCTTATCCCAAGAACTTGGTTGGAGTAATGGATATGCCTTTTAACTTTATAACAAGATTGATAAGTATAAACATTAACCCGGTATCACAACAGGTTATGTTTTGTTATTCTACATTGTTTCAGTAAGCTTTGTAATTCATTCTAAATTTAGTTTTTTCTAGTTGCGCTCAGTACCATAATATCGATTTTTCTGATATATAAATCACTTTTTTACTGCAGCACAAAATTATAATTCACATAACTATCTGAAGTTAGTGCCATTTTGGCAGAAGCAGTAGGTATAAACTGGACAAAAACCCTCAGGTATCACAGTAATGACTATCAATTAATTTTTTAAAAAATAAATAATATCTTTAAAAACCATATCTGGTATTTGTGTGCTTTTTAATATACCCAGAAAGGGAAAAATCATTTCAAAGCCTCTTGCAATGGAAATCAGCCAAAATTAAAGATGAACTTGGACTGTTCTATATGTTTTTTAATATGGCAGCTCACTGTCATTTGAAAATGTTCTTTTATGTATTCCTGGGATGGCTTCGTCCAAATGCTAGTGACTGGGGTCTTGGAAAGACGCCCTCCTGTGTGGTGAGTGGTTGTTGCCTGGAGCAGGCCTGGAGAATCCTCAGTGTTTTGTTGCTGGTGTTTCTCCCATTTCAGTCACTCTGGTAAGGTCTCTTCCGGGATTCCCTTGTTTTGCTTTCTTTAAATGTTATAAACTCCTGTCTTACTTCTGTGACTGTCAGTGAAAAAATGAAAACAACCTCTTGAGGAATTGGAATATCTCTAGAATTCTTAAAAACAAATGCTGTAAATGGGTGCAGAGAAAAGGGACCAATCTGAAGTTTCTTCAAGGAAAATATTTTTCACTGTGGGATCTTCTGATGATTTGCACCAAAATTCTCTAAGAGCAGGTCATAAATCTTTATTAACAAAGTCACCATATATACCAGCATTTCAAACTCAGTGGTCTAGAACAGGGTCCCTAAAATATTTTTAAATCATATGATCCTTTAAATTGTGCACTTAGAAATATTTTCAGGTGGTATTCTTGCAGGACTATATTATTATGTTAGAAAAACCCACAAAACATTTGCAGATATTTAACATTAAGATTCAAATTGCTAAAAACATCATATAGATTTGTCTTCATGTTCTATGTGACAATTTTGATGGTGATATAGTAATCATAATGCATGGTTAGCTCATGACATAATGTACACTATGGCCCTATCTTGTTAATAATCATGTGTAACAAGTCATCTTTCTATTATAATTTTTTATGGATTCTGTATCAGATCTGACAGGTATAAGATGACCACTCAGTTTAACCTCCTGGTGGAGTTGATGAAGCTCCTCATTAAACACAGTGGCCCAGGCTCTGCCATTTCTAAGCAATAACCAATCAAAACAATGTCTGCCTATTGGAAATGGATGTTAGGTCACTAGGTGTGACCCAGTTCCTACTGGAGTATCAACTCTGCCTGGTCCCAAATTCTGTGGTTTATTTGTGGAATCTTTCATAAGTAAGTATAACTATTTATTAAAGATCAATTTGGTTAACATGTGTGGTAGATTAATTTACAGTCAACTTGTAACACCCAGCTGAACTGAATCAGCATAGTGCTGGGTGTGGAAGGCCCACCTCAGGGTTGTTGCCAACAGAATAAAAAGAGAACTGGAGGGGAAGGTGGTGCACTGTTGAGTCTCCTGGAGAAGCTTGTCACACTGGCTACTGTGCTATGAACTTGGCTGTTCTCAGGACCTTGCTGTTGCTGACAATGGCTGCATTTCTTTTGTGGGGAGCTCTGATCCTTAGAGTGGTGGTTCCTCCCTCCAGTGCAGATCCCTTAGCCTGTTGGCACAGATCCTTCATTAAATTGGCACAGACTTTCTAGGTTCTGGCATTGACCTTTGAGCCTTCTCAGTGCAGATCGTTTCTACAGACTTGCATGAAACACTGTTCTGGGCTCTAGGCCTCCAGCTGTACTTGTGGAGGACATTGTCATGGGATCAAGAGCCTCAGGTCTCAGCTGGATTCTTTGAATATTTTTTAAAGAGAATTTTTAAAAATTAAAATAACAACAACACGAACAAAGCTCTGTATCATTTCTATTTTTTATTACATTTTATTCTCTTTCATGGTCTTATCAGCTGGATATTTTTGGTCTCTAGTATGTGAACAGATCTCAGCACCCTTTTGCATTTGGCTTTTCGGGTGTATATTATAAAATAATACTATAAAACATGTGTCTTATATTAAATTGTTTCTCTTGCAAACCCTGACTACAACACGTTTGTACAACTTCTTAAATAGTTTTAAGTGGTCACAACTAAACTGTAACCCTCAAAGAAACAGAAACTTTTGTCAGTTGAGCCAGTGAATGGGCCCTGGTACTGGACATTTGCCTTTTCCCTGGGAACAACATTCTAACCAGGAGTAACATGAACCCAGCCAGCACGGCAAACAGATGCCACTGTGTGCTAAGTGAAGTATGCAGCCTAAAGTAGGTCTTGGATTCCAGATAACGCATTCAGAGGTCTACTGATTATTTCTTACCTCAGTGGGTTTTATTGGGTTTCTCTGTCTGATGTGTGTAAGTAACCACCATGCTTGGTAGTCTATTGAACTTTGAATTTAAAAACAGAGAAAAGGCTGTCACAGGCATAGAAGGAAAGGGAAGGCTTAGTGGGACTATTTGAGAGAGCTGGAATGATTATAATTGAAACTGTACCCAAAGTAGGCAGAGAAAGAATGTTCTCCTCTATGCTGCAACCATAAGAAATTCAATACCATTTCTCTAGGTAGCCGAGGGCAATGAACTAACATGCATTTAAATTAAAAATCTGCAGCATGGTTATACTTGTCCTGCATCTTAAATCAGTCATGCTGGATTGATATTTATTTTTTTAATTTAAATGTGTCACAAATGTTGTAGGAGCTATACATTAAGTAGGGAACTATTATTTTAAAAAGAACAAGACAGATGTTTTATTACAGTTACAAAAATAGCAATAAGCTCCTTTTGATTGCTACTTCAAAGCTATTATCTGGTTTCTGAACCAGTGAGCAGACTCAAAAACATAATATTCTCATAGGAATAATGTGGGAAGCTGTGCTTAATTTTCTCTGTGGTTTCAATGGCAACAAAAATGGAGCAGAAGGTATCAGTAAGTGAGATGAAATAAATGAGTATCTGACAACTTACAAGGTAGCTACTGTGTATATGTACAGAGAACACAGTCAGGAGAAATATAAACTTCCCTTATAGATGATAAATTATAACAGACTAATATTTTGGATAGATAAGCTGTTTTAGTGATATAAATTGCATAGTATATATGCAGACTTTTTGTACTCAAATTGGATTTATAAATAGGTAACAAATTTTTCATACATCTAAATTCCTATTACAAAATATATTCCCATCTCCATTCATGGCAATTTTCATGCTAATTAGATTTTGTATTTCCTCAATATGCATAATTTAGCATAAATATTTGGCTATATGTCTAGGCTATATGTGGAAATGTTTTAAAAGCTGAGAACAATTTGCAGAGTGTAATGTTGAAGATAGAAAAACTAGTATTTGTAAAAAGGTCATTTCTATAATAAGATATTATTCCATAAATAACGTTTGTCCAGGAAATTGTTGGCTGCAATTTATTTGTAGATTACAGACAGTGTTTATTAACAACTCTGAGACATCAATTACAAAAAGCCCTGAAAATTCTCTGTACTTTTCCTTTTGTGAAACAAGATGGTGAGAATCTCTTCATAATTTGAACCCTTTGTGTAGATATAAAATTAAACCTAAATTCTAGACCTTCATATCCCTGTCTTAAAAAAGGAATTATTTTGATCTTAAAATTACTGGGACATATTCAAGGATATTTATTTGGCACAGGGGGTCTTTGGTGTGCGGAGCATGATGTCAGGGAGGCACCTTTGCCTGATTTAGATGTCCTCCCTCCTGCTTGCTGGGTATTTCTTGTGTAAAGCAGTTCCCCGACTCTGAAGAGCTCACATTCATGCCAGGGATGACTATTGTTTCCTTAGATACCCCAGGGGATACCTGAAATTTGCCAAAAGAATACAAAAGAGAAGCACAAATAAATAAATTATTTGATGTAAAAGTAGCTCTCCTGTGAGATTTTCTTATTCCCTCGTTTCCCTCTGGTTTAGGGAAGGACTTTTCCAGTGTATTCAATTCTCACAGTGGGTAAATCTGAGATTAGGATAGTCACAACCATCCCAGCTGCTCATGCTAGGCTATTCTTAGCAACAGACACCTTTGGTATTCTAATAAAATCCTAACTTACAGGGTGTCTTGATTACCTTTCTCTCATTGCTAAGACAAAACACCTAACACTGAGAACTAAGGAAGGAAAGGTTTATTTAGCTCACAGTCTGTGGAGTTCTCAGTCTATACTTGGCTGGCTCCAAGGCAGAGTGGCACATGGCAGAGGGCAACCGTTCATGGGGGTGGAAGAGAGCAAAAGCAACAAGAGCAAAAGCGTGGAGCAACAGCAAGCCTCCTTTACACTGTAGGCAAACTACCCACTCCGGGGGCAGGTGTAGCACTCTCATCCATAATTCCAGCACTGGACCATGACTGTGTGAGGCTTTGAGGGGGTCACTTCCAGACACAAACCATAACACAGGGCATAGCTAAAAGGTGATAATGTTATTATCACTGTTATTCTATAATCAGTGTTTAATGTTTTAAACATTACATAGTCTTATTTTATGTTTTATGTTAATTCTACATACTTTATACAAAAGTTAATGTTCAGGTTTGAGACATTTGGAGAACATTATTATAAGTAGTGAGGTAAAGAGAGATTCTAGGATATTTTTGGCCCTGAGAATAGATATCAGGCCAGAAGAGGAAACTATTTTTTTAGTATGTGATGCAGTGTTAGGCATACTCTATTTATTGCATCTTTGCATCTTATACCAACTCTTCAAAGTAGGTACACTTATCTTTATTTTTACAAAGTAGGAGATAGGTATGTTAAGTAGCAGAGTTAATAGAAGGAACCTTTCAGAGATAGTGATTGTAACAGTTAGGGTTTAAAATTAAGTTTCTTTCACCTGACCTCTTTTTTTATCAGCCCTTTTGTTGTATCTGCTTCAGAGGTATTTGATTAATTTTCAAGATAATTTTACAAGCTTATTTTTGTTTTTATATATTTTCAAAAATTGGGCTCTCAGATTTTGAATCTGAATTAAGAGATGCTATCTACCCACTTAAGCATGAATTAGTGTCAAATTTTAAGCTATAATTATTGTAGTATGCAGTCCTGGTTGTTGTGTGTATGTGTATTTATTTGAGTATTGGAGGCATTTTGACAACATGTTTGCATGGATATTGTGAAATGTATCATAGTCATCTACTTCTGAAGGACAAGTCACTTTATAACCTGACTCAGAACCATGTAAATTTTTAAAAAATCCTCAAAAAATCAAGACATATTTTGTTTGAAATAAGAATGTGTTTTCGATTGTCCCCTTCCAGATACCATATATACAATTTTGCCACTTCTTGCATTTTTGCACTTGTTCAAATAACTTCTGGTGTGAGCATTTAGTTAGATGACTTCGTTGGTACTGAAAATTGAGCTCGCTGGAGGGAGAACTGATCCAATTTTGACACTGACTGCTGAAAGCAGACACATTATTTCCTCTCCATATATAGATGAGGTGGCTATATATCAGTAGGAGTATGGAATCTTTTCTGGTGAGCTTGCTACCTAATAAATAAGAGAGTACATGAGAAAGGATATTATTTATTTACCCTACTATGCAATGCATAGATCTTGACAAGGCTTAATTTTGATTATAAATCAGGTAAACAAATAATGTCTAATTTTAGATACAATTCCAGTATGATAATGCCAAGCAAATTATTACTTTATAGTCTGCACCTAAAGCAATGTGAAGTCTGAAACTTCACGTAGGACTCAGAAAACAAAACATAGAAAAATCAATATTCTTTCTTGTGAGCTGATCAAAAACAAAGAACTGAGTTAGGTGATAAAATGTTTCATGGAGATTTCACATGTATTTATTTAAAGGAAAATTAACCTATGACTCTAGAGAAGTTACTTCATTTTGATTTTAAGATGCTGGTACAATATATGTCTTACTTTTTGGAAGATAAATTTGTGGACAAAGGGAAATCAGCCTCTGTAAGTTAGTTCACAGTGAAAATAGAATATTTTAGGATGACAGAATTCTTTGGAAGAGCACAGCACCTGGGACTGAAGTAAAGTTCTGATCAATATCCACTGAATTACAAAATTCTCTGAGTGTTACTTTCCAGGTATGTAAACTTTATGTTGTACAGGATGCTAATTGTGGGAGGAAGTTATGTCTACCAAAGCATGTAGTATAGGTTAACCCTCTTCACAAAAAACCCCACAAAATTGTCAAAGACAACTTTCATAAGGCTTTGAAAATAGACTAAGGCCAGAGAAAAAAATGTATATCCACTTCTTAGAAATAAATATGTTAAAATTTTAAGTAACAACAATAATTGATGACCTTCCTACCTGTGTTCCTTCCCCTCCTTTTCTATCCCTCTTCACACAAGTCAGTAGAAGAGAACAGGCATTTTACAGTAGGGAATTGACCAGAAAGCCAACAGCTTTGCAGCCAAAGGGAACTTATTGAAACATTAATGTTATCTTTTTCCTAGAAGAAAAGGTTCAGTACACATTGATCAAATGTCTGGGTCTCTATATAACTACCATAGAGACGAGAACAGGAAATATATGTATGTGTGGTTGTAGTTCTTCCTTTACTTTTGAAATTTCTTTTAAAAACATGAGCTTTTGAAATAATAATAAAATCAATAGACTGAATATTTAATTAAAGGGGTGAAATTATCAGGCTAAATACAAACATGGTTCAGCTCTCTGCTGGACATATTTATAGTTTAGCTCACTCTTGCAAGACCACTGTAGCAGGGAGGGAGAAGCCCCCACTCTTCATATTAGATTTAATTTTTTTTTATTTTTAAAAAAATAAAAGCACAAAAACATTAACAAACAGACACAAATTAGGATAAAAAATAGTACAATCAAAACTGATCTACAGACAAGGTGACATGGACTCAACAGTGGTTGTTGCTTTACCCATTGATATCTTCGAAGTGTGTATATATGAACCCAGATACAGACATGCAAAATTGGTCAGACAATTAATCCTCTCAAGAACAGAAAATCACAAAAAACAAAAAACCAAAGACAAAACAAAACAAACAAACAAACAAAAAAACAAGAAAAAACCACCAATAGTTACTGCTTTGCATATTGATATCTTCGAAGTGTGTGTTCAGGATAACACATACCGACATACAAGATTGATCAAATAACCCGTCATCAATTATTCCTTAGAATTAAGTGATATAACACAATAGTAGAACCATGTTAGCGCTCCTGCATATATGTACATTCATATATACATACATACATTTTTGTCTCTTTCTTTACTCCTTTCCCTCGTCCCATCTGTTCTTTGTTTTTGAACAGATTTCCTTCATGTCTCTTAGTTTATATTCCCAACCTCAGGTTCTTACACCAGTGATACAATACGTTGCCTGCATATGTACCGCTGATTTATTTCACTTGTGAGTATGGACTCCAGTTTTGACCACTTGCCTGCAAAGTCCCCAAAACTGTCTTTCTTTATAGCTGAATAATATTCCATTATATAAAAATGCCACAGTTTTTTAATCCAGTCTTCTGTGGATGGACACTTGGGTTGCTTCCACATTTTAGCTATTACAAATTGTGCTGCTATAAACAGGGGTGTACATATGTCAGAGTGATATGATGTTTTCAGATCTTCTGGGAAAATACCCAGAAGGGGAATAGCTGGTTTGAATGGAATCTCTAGACCTAGTTTGCTGAGAAATCTCCAAACGGCTCTCTATAGTGGTTGCACCAGTCTGCATTCGCACGAGCAGTGAAATAGAGTCCCTATTTCTCCACATCCTCGCCAGCATTTGTTATTGGATGATTTTTTCATACTGGCCAGTCTTACTGGGGTGAGATGAAATCTCGATGTTGTTTTTATATGCATTTCTCAAATGACTAAGGATGTGGAACATTTTCTCATATATTTATTCGCCGTTTGTATTTCTTTATCTGAGAAGTGTGTATTCATCTCAGATGCCCATTTCTGGATTGGGTCTTTGAATTTGGACAGGTACATGTTTTTTAATTCTTTGTATGTTCTAGATAGAAGACCTTTGTCTGAGAGACAGCCAGCTAAGATTTTTTCCCAATTTGTGGGTTTTCTTTTTACTTTGCTGGTGATTTCTTTAGATGTACAAAAACTTTTCAGTAGAATGAGGTCCCAATTATTGATTCTTTGAAGTGTTTTCCTTGCAGTTTGATTTTTGTTCATGAACTCTCTGCCTACTCCTATGTCTTCAAGATTTTTACCTACTTTCTCTTCCAATAGATTTAGAGTTTCTGTTTTAATATTGAGGTCTGTGATCCATTTTGACCTGAGTTTGGTGCATAGTGATAGACTGGGGTCTATTTTCAGTTTTCGGCAAGAGGCAAGCCAGTGTTTCCAGCACCATTTATTAAACAGGCCTTCTTTTTTCCAGTGGGTTTGGTTGACCCCTTTGTCAAATATTAGGTAGCTGAGTGGGATGTTTTGTTGTGGTTGCATCTTCCAGTATGTTCCACTGATCCTCAGGTCTGTTTTTTAGCCAGTACCAGGTTGATTTTATTACAGTAGCTTTGTAGTATAATTTCAGGTCAGGGACTGTGATTCCACCTGACTTGTCCTTATTGCCCAGGATTGCTTTTGCTCTTCTGGGTCTCTTCTGGTTCCAGATGAATTTGAGGCATATTTTCTCTAGATCTGTGAGGTATGCTACCGGTAGTTTAATGGGAATTGCATTGAATCTGTACACCAGTTTTGGTAGTATGGCCATTTTTACAATGTTAGTTCTTCCTAACCATGAGCAGGGTATGTTTTTCCATTCATTGAAATCCTCTTCAATCTCCTTTTTCAGAGTACTGTAGTTTTCACTGAATAAATATTTCACATTCTTTGTTAGATTGATTTCTAAGTATTTCAATTTCTTGGTTGCTATTGTAAAGGGTATGGTTTCCTCAACTTCTCTCTCAGTCTGTTTGTTGTTCGTGTACAGGAATGCTATTGATTTTTGGGTGTTGACTTTGTATCCGGCTATGCTGCTGAATTTGTCAATTAATTCCAGGAGTTTTCTTGTGGAGTTTTTGGGGTCCTCCATGTATAGTATCATGTCATCTGCAAATAGTGATAGTTTGACTTCTTCCTTTCCTATCCTTATTCCT